>PVJO010006125.1:0-91886 GCA_004026905.1 Hystrix cristata
ATTGATTTCTTGCACTGGCCTATGCCAAATTTCAGGTGGCACTTCTGCCTTCATGCAATGCCCCAAAACACCAAGACCTGTAACAGGATATTGGAACCAACAATGCGTGCGCCAATGTGCTAGTGTTGGCACTGTCTGAGCTGAACTGTAGAAGAGACAAAGGAGAAGCACAGGAAATAGAACACAGAGGTTCCTTACCAATATCAGCATCTTCAACGAGCTGCCACTGACTCACCCAGTACAGACCCCTATTCTCCCCACCCCTTCAGGCATCTACAGCAGAGGAACAGGAAGAAAAATAATTTTCCCTAAAAGATTTTCTTCTCTGTTTCTTCTTTTAGATAGCAAGCTCAACTGCTGACAGCTGAGCTCAAAACAGAATGATAACCTGCTTTTAAATAATTCCTTAAAATACTTGCATTTCACATCCTTGTTCCATGAGGAAAAACGTTTACACAGAGCTGAATATATTTTGTCCAGGCAGCAGACAGTAATAAAGTTTAGGCCCAAACAGGTTTATATTTAGGAAGTATTATCTTGGTGTTGTTTAGGGATGAAGTGAACCCGTGTCGAAGAATGCATTTACAGACATAGGGCCACAGAGCAGTGAGCTAGCCGCACCCCCGCGTCTCACACCTCGGGCTGCACAGAGCGACTGCTAACCAGCAGAGGGCCTCATCTTGTCGGCCAGCTCTCCCAGCAGCCTGCAGAGGTCACATGGCCTGCGGGGTGCAGACAGGCGTGTTGGGGCACTGAGGGGACCGGAAGGGGCCAGGTTGGCAGCTACCGCTTGGGAAAGGGTCACGGCCTGCTGAGGAGAGTATGTGGTTCCCTGCAGTTCTCAGGCTTCCAGTCTTACCCTGGGGCCCCTTCCAGCACCCGTCACTCTTCCATGCCCTCCGCCTACGGGATACCAGTCAGGGCGGACCTGCTGCACACCAGATGTGACTGCCCAACTTGGGCTTTTCACTGTGCCAAACTGTGGGTGGAAATAAACCTTCTTTCCTTATAAAGTACGCAGTCTGAGGTATTTTGCCACAGTAATACAAAATGGACAAATAGCCACTCAAAATTTGTGAAATTCACTTAAGTGAGAAAATAATTTCCACAAAAAGTTGATGGCAACTGCTAATGTGTAAATGGACCTAAATCTAATTGTCCTAACAATGCCATTTTTACTCATTTTGAGTGAAACTTTTAGGGGAAAAGGAGAGAACATCAAATTAAGTAATAACCCCCAAACCTCCAAGACTATAGGAAGACTCATAGCAGGTTTAGTCAGTAAAAATAAGTGAGACTGAAAATATATTTTAATGAAAACATTTTCTCACCAACTTCAAATAAATATAATTTGCACTTTTCTAAACATGAAGTTCTGTGGCATCACAACTTTTTTCCTGCTCCACAGGAGTTTTTTTGGTTTTTTGAGTCAAGGTCTCACTACGTAGTTCAGGTTGGCCTTGAACTATGTAGCTTGGGGCTGGCCTTGAACTCGTGATGATCCTCCTACCTCAGCCTCCTGAGTGCTGGGATTACAAGTGTCCACAGGCTTCAGATGCCACTGCACTACTAACTCCCCGGTGCTCTTGAGGCACATGTTAGCCATGTTCTCTTCTGTCGGAAGTCCTTGCGGCAGTTTCAGGGGCTGGATTCTGTGACACAAGAAAGTGCACTTAGAACGACACTAGGGAACACATTTTTTCAAACTGCTGAGATAATAAACAACAAACCTTATCAAATGTTTAACCACTTTCAGTTTTGCATTCACTGAAGGGATATTCTTGTGAACTTGAGGAGTGTGTGCCTAGGAATCAAAGAAACGATGTCATGGATCAATTTAAAATGCACATATTTCTGTTTTAGTGTCAAGTGGAAGGCTTTTTCTACCTAAATCAAACTTACATCTACAGATAAGTTCTACTAAGTAAAACATTTAAACATAAGAAATAGGAAATACATATCTCAAAGTTTAAATAGTAGAAAATTTAAAGTGAATTTAAACAACACTAAAAACGACTAAAGTAGTTGCATACCTTTTGTAATCCAAGCATCTTTATTATATCCTTTTCCCAATATGGACGTCTTTTTGTACTTTTTATTCTGGTAACAACATGCAGTTTATGAGGGTGCTGTGGGTCCCCACCGTATTTTTCATGATCTTCAGGCGAAGGCTGAAACACCTAGAGAGGAAGAATTAGACATAGTAAAATTTTAATTTACATACAGTTTCTACGTATCTCATATATTTTTCTTATACGCACACAAACTCATGTACAATTTTTTGTACAATTCTTAACCTCAAACTGAACATTTCTACCATGCTAGTCTGATTACTCAAACGGATTTAAAATTTCATACTCTAAGAAAAATATCATACAGGCAAGGATTTTGCTTTGTTTTGTTTTTTTAACTGGTACAACAAAGAAGAAGAAGCTAGATGACTCCAAAGGATCCAAATGCCAGTAGAATGTGCTAGCACTATGGGTGGGAGCAGCCTTCATGTGAAAGTACAAATCCAGCTGCTTCAGGGAGTGCAGATTTCAGACTTTTGGACTGGAGTGCTCAGTTGCTGAAATCTATACAAATATTCCCAAATGTGAAAAACTGCAGAACATGAAATTAAAGGTTAAGATGATAAACTTCATTCTGTGTGTTTTACCAGAATAAAAAAATGAAGAGGGAGGAAAGATAGACACTGCTCCCTCAAAAAACTCGGCCTTCACAAAGCTAAACATAGTCTTTACCTACAGTTCAGCAGCTGTGCTCCTGGGCATTTATCCAATGAACACGTGTCTACACAGAGACCTACACAGTAGTATTCATGCAACTCTATTACGGCCCCACGCTGCAAGCATTCAAGGGGTCTGGCGGTAGGTCAATATTGAAATAAACTATGTAAATCTCTACCACAGCACATTACTCAGCAATAAGAATAAATAAGTATTAAGCCATGAAAAGACAGAAGCCTGAATGGATACTGCTAAGAGAAACTAGTGTGAAACGACTACATACTGTATGAACCCAACTATGTGACATTTTAGATAAGGTAAAACTATAGAAACACTAAAAAGATGAGTGGTATTTAGGGTTTGGGAGTTAGGAGGGAAGAACAGGTAGCACACAGTGATCTTCAGGGCAGTGAAACTATTCTGCACAATACTGTAATATGAATACATGATGCTATGCATTTGTCAAAATCCACAAAGTGTACAACACAGAGAGAGAATCCTACTATAAACTGTAGACTTGAGTTAATAATAATGTGTCATTGTTGTTTCAACAATTGTAACAATTGTACCACAACAGTGGAAGGTGTTAGTTCCAGTGAAAATTATATGTTGGGAGGAAAGAATATAGCAGAAGTCTCCATACTTTCTGATCGATTTTTCTGCAACCCTAAACTACTTGATGAAATAAAGCCTATTAATTAAAAACCAAACAAATGAAGGAAAACTAAAGCCCTCTCAATGGAGGGCTTAGCCTATGTGTTCTAAAAGAAGGCTGGGCACACAGAAGCTAAAAGAAAAGACCGAGAGATTCCCAGCAGCAGCAGTGGATACAGAAAGGGAAAGTGAAGAGTCATGGAGCAAGCCTGGGGTACATAGTGAGTTCAAGGCCAGCCTGAACTACATAGTGAGAGCCAGTCTCAAAAAGCGAAAACAAAAACAAAAACAAAATAAAAATAAAAACCCACTCCTGTGGAGGCCAATGGTACAGGTAACAGAACACACTTTTCTTTTTAATATCATTTCCATGAATCCTATGACATTTTAAATGCTGTACTATCACTTATATCCAAATATAATTTAATATAAAAGCTTTCAATATTACACAATGGGTACCTTTTCAGACACACTTTTAAAAACAGTAACCAAAAAAAAAAAATTCTTACTTTATCTGGAATTCTTGATTTGGTAAATTTGTGACGAATCCAATCTGTACTCATGAGAGATTCCACACCTTTTGTCACAGTCTAAAGCATGATATAAAAAAATTGTTTAGAATCTTGTCTAGTGCAGAAATCCATACCCACCAATCTTTAATTGTCAAAAGTCTGTTCTGAACTAACCTACAATTGTTAAAAGCTTATCTTAGCTCCCTGGCTCAATGAATATCTATTGTCTACCCAGTAACATATTATAAAGATCAAAGTACATAAATATATAAACCAGGAGGCAGTAAACTTTTTCCATAAAAGACCAGATAGTAAATACGTCCCTACTGCTAAGACTTGACTGCCAATCCAGGACAAAAGAAATCATACACAATTTTCAAACAAATGAGTGAGGCTGTTTCAAGAGAATTTTATTTACACAACAAACATGAAAAAATGTTCAATATCTCTGGTTTTAGAGAAATGCAAATTAAAACTACACTAGCCAAGATTCCATCCCAATCCAGAAAGAGTGGCAATCATTAGGAAATCAAACAATAACAAATGCTGGTGGGGCTGTAGAGAAAAAGGAACCCTCCTGCATTGCGGGGAATGCAAACTAGTACAACCATTATGGAAATCAACACGGAGATTTCTCAAAGAACTGAAATTAGAAATTCCATATGACCCAGCTATTCCTCTGCTTGCTATCTTCCCCTAGGAGCTTAAGTCATCACCCTACAATGGTACACGCATACCAATGTTTACAGCAGCGCAATTTGTAATAGCTAAATCCTGGAAGCACCCTGTATACCCATCAATAGATAACTGGATAAACAAAATGTGGTATCTATATGTAATGGAACACTATTCTGCTCTGAAGAATGAAAAATTTGAGACATTTGTAGAAAATGGATGCACCTGGAAAACATAATAAGTGACAAGCTTAAATATTGTATGGTATCTCTCATTTGAGTGAGGCAAAGTAGAAAGAAAATGATAAAGGATGGATCGAAATGGACAAGGGGACAGAATTCATCCACTAGGGAAGTGGTCCAAGGGAACAGGATGCAAGGTGAGGAGGAGGGCAAGGGGAAATCAGAGGAATAAAGATGTGCCATGTACAGGATCCTAATAACCCCGATCAATGTAAACATTATATGCCATAACATGAGCTAAGACAAATAATATCAACAAGTATATAGAAAATAGTAGGAGAACCAGAGGAAGAGGAGGAGAGAGAGGGAAGGAGATAAGAAAAAAAAAACCAAAACAAGCTGAAATATGTACATGTAACCACTCCTCAAAATAATTGTAAACTTCATGAACTGCAAACATGTACTGACAAAGTAAAATTAAATTAAAAAAAACCAAAACATTTTATTTACAAAAATAAATGGCAGGCTGGATTTGGCTACAGACACTGTCACTCTCTAAACAAATAATAGAAGGAAATACACGAAAATTCTAACATCAGTCATCTCTGGGAGATTATTTCTCCTCTTTCTGTTTGTCCGTATTTTTCTAAATTTCTGTGATTGAAATGTACAATTTTCAGCTGGTGTGGTGGTACATACCTATAATCCCAGCACTCGGAAGGCTGAGACAAGAGGATGCCTGTGAGTTTGAAGCCAGCCAGGGATACATTGGGAGTTCAGGCCAGCCTGAACTACATACCAAGACCTCATCTCAAAAAACAAAACAAAGGGGCGGGGGATTTAGCTCAGTGGTTAAAGTGCTTGCCTACCAAGCACAAGGCCCCGAGTTCGATCCCTGGCACCAAAGAATAAACAAACAAAAAACAAAACAAAACAAAAATCCAACTTTCATAACTGATGGGAGAAAAAGCCCTAAAACTTCTAGGATTAAGGTAGACCTAGGGAAATCAACAGAAGTCATATTTTACTGACATGTTCTCCAGAAAAGAGGCTCCATGATTTCAATTTTTTTTTTTGAGACAGATTCACAATGTTGCTGGACTGGTCCTGAACTTTCGGGTATACTTGATGCTCCCACCTCAGCCTCCCAAGTAGCTGGGACTACAGGCATGAGCTACCATGCCTAGCTGTGATTCCAAATCATTAGGGATGAAAGAGCAGATCAATAATAAACAAACAAAATTAATCCCTACCATAAAAAAGATCATCAGAAAAAAAAGAATTCTTGAAACACTTACCTGTAGCCTGCTTGGGCATCCCTGACCCACTGAGCGCAAAATCCCTGCCATAGTGTAGTAATTATTTCTCTTCAGAGGCTGAAGGAAGTACAGAATAGACTTAACTGGCCAAATGTTTTAGAAATGGACAGGTTTCCCCTCTTCTCTAGTGCTGTAAAACAAATCAGCAAGTTAACTGTAAACTCGATTGAAGTTCAACAATAAAGTCTTGAAGCCCAGCCTGATGGCACAGGCCTGTAATCCCAACACGCTAGGAGGCAGAGGTAGGAGGATCACAAATTTGAAACCAGTCTGGGCAACTTAGTGACTTAACAAAACCTGCCTAAAAATGTCATGTTTACTTAGCTAGACACAAAACAATCACATTATTTAACATTCTAACCCATGCAACTGTAAGCACTCCCAACCCCTCTTACTCTATTTTTTTTCCCAACAGCACTTATCATCTTGTAATATAACTTAATTTTACTTGTTGGTTAGCATTTGTCTCCACTTAAATGATGTCAGTTTCAGAGGTAAAGGATTTAAAAATTTGGATGTCTTTGACCTGATATATTAACAGATGTATCCTAATTATCCTCTTAAATCATCATCTGCTATGTTGTAGGCACTCACCATATTTTTGCTGAATGGAGTTTAATTTACAGACATCAGAAACTGTGACAGTTCAGTTTTGTTTTTGCTTTGTGGCACTGAGGATTGAACCTGGTACTCATACATATTACTTAAACACTCTACTGTTGGGCTGCATCCTCAGCCCCTAAAGTTTCATCTTACTATATTAGAATTTATTTTTATTAGGCATGTAACTCTTGGACCTTGAAGCATTACACTGTCTACTACTTTACAATAACTCTTCTCTAGCACAGTTACAAAAACAGGAAAATACATACTTTATAAAATGCCCGTGCTATGTGTATACAACTCTGAAAGGCTGTCAAAAAACATTAACATATCCCTGTATGGCAGGCTAAAAGGGTAAAATCATATCTGATGTTTTGGGGTTAGCTTTTATTTTACGGTGGTCACGCATGTAAAGTTTTTTTGTTTTGTTTTGGCTAAGAGGTAGTTACAGGGCTGCCTACTCCTTTTTAGGCACTATAACCACCTGTTAGCCAAAAAAGCATGAACAGCTTTGGGTAGGTGGCGATCAAAACCCGCTTGCAGGGGTTGAGGATTTAGCTCAGTGGTAGAGCTCCTGCCTAGCAAACACAAGGCCCTGAGTTCGAGCACCAAAACAAAAAAAACAAAGAAAAAACATGCTTGCGAAAATCAGGTTTTCGTAAATGGCAAACATTTTAACTGCCAGCTCCTGGCATTCTAAAAGGCAGCAATTTAAAAATAGGATTATTTGGTCTTCAATACTAAAAACAATTAAGGTACACTGGTCCCCAGTGGAGGCGCGCAGTTATGAATAAAGCAGAAACACAGACAATGCTTTAAAAGCATACGGGAATCTTCACCCCCAAGCAGTCCAGCACCGGCGACTCCGTCTAGAACTCCAAGAGGGCGGCCCGGGATCCCTAGAAAAAGACGCAGGATCCGGCCAGTCGATGGCTTTCCGGAAGTCAAAGAGATGGAATTAGGAGACGGACCCATTTAGGTAGATGTGACGCTCCAACTCAGAATGGACGAGGGAAAATCTATCAGCACGCAGCGGAGGGACCCCAGACACACAGACTCTTGAAGGAAAATGCAATACTTGCAGCCACTCACTCCCCACTCACCAGCGCCCGCTACATGTCCAGTCTGAACTTCCGCACAGAGCGGAAACTGAGCGGAGAAAGGACCAGCAAGTGCGACACTCAAACCCTGCCGTCGCAGGGCCTTCGATCTTTTAGTTCCGAGAAAGGCACTTTAGTTCCATCTAAAGTACCGCCTCCCCCAGGACGGTGGGGCGGGGCGGCGAGGGCGCGTGTCACGTGACCATCTCCCGGAAGCGGACTAACGCGCCCCCACTTTAGCTGAGGCCGAGGTGGAGAGCAATATTCTCAGTTATGGCAAAGTCCCAGGTGGGGCAGGATCCCGACAGCAGAGCCGCAATCACTGTGCTGAACCGGGCGGTGGAACTAGATTCGGAGTCCCGGTACCAGCAGGCCCTGGTGTGTTACCAAGAGGGGATTGATCTGCTCATGCAGGTTCGGAAAGGTGAGCAGTGAGCCTTGGAGGGGAAGACCAGAGGAAAGGGGCCTGGTTTACCCTGTTTATGGGCTGCAGCGAAACAAAATGACTCTTCCACACCACCAGGAAGCGGTCAAAGCCTAGGGTGGGATACTGTACAGGGTAGCTGGACTGGTTTAAGTATTTGTAATAGATTGATGTCACATGAAAGGGGAGAGCCTGTTACAGATTTTTAAAAGCTTTAAGAAACCTAACCGTGTGCAATATATAAGCCTTGATAGATAAGATCTGGCTTTGCACAAACTTTAAGAGACATTGTTGGATTAGGAAAGTCAAAATACAGAGTGGGTAATATCAAAATCATTGTTAGGCAACTTTTTTCCCCCCAAAATTATCCTTAATTTCTAGAGATGCCGACTGTTTTGGAAATATTGTGATGTCTGTAATTTAATTTTACTTAAGCATCCCTTCCTCCCAAAACACCCGAAAACCAAAACAAAACAAAAACAGAGTTGGGACTGGGTACACCTGAAGCCCTGGGCGGAGCCTTAGAACTTTGAAAAAACAAAAACAAATGTATGATCTTGCTTCATCCTTTATTCCTCAAAGCAGGAGTTGGTGGTATTCTGATCCTACAATGTGAAAAGGTAGGTCACTTTCAAGTTCTGCCACTGGCAGGTGGGAGAGCCACAACTGGAGCCAAAGGCCTCAATGACAGGTATATCAAGTCCCAAAAACAGAGCCAGTGAGGTGCTGGTCACATGGAGCACTCACTGCTCCAGTCCTAGGTGCTGGAAGTGATCAGAGGCAGGAGAATCACAGGTCCCAGGGAGGTTATAGAGATAAGACTCAGGGTGCAGGGGTTGGGAATTTAGCTCAGTGGTTAGAGTGTTTGCCTCAAAAGCACAAGGCCCTGAGTTCAATCTGCAGCACCAAAAAAATAAAAATAAAAGGAGACCCAGAATGCAGTTAGTTCTGGTATGAGGCATACGTATCAGGAGAGATAAGTACAATGCAGATTAAACAAGTAAAGGTCATTTCTGGGGAGAAAGGTAGAGATGATGTTTGATAGAAACGTTAGAGTAAAAAGTAGAATTTAAGTCAGAAATAAAAAGGCAGAGGTGAAGATGGTGGCCTTCAGGTGGATGTGTGTGTCCCTGTTCCTACTTTGTGTCTCCAACGTTCTGGATGACCAGTGAGGCTATCCTACCTCCGTGGGAGGAGGAGGACATTGGCAACTATAACATGTGGACCTAGCACATCTCCTGGCACAGGGGGAGAAAAATGATAACACAGAAGAGATCAGAGTGCAAGAAACCCTCAGCAACTGTTGACTTCTCAAAGACAGATCCAGGCAAGCCTGAGAGCATCCTGAAAATGAGGAGGAAAGGGAAGACTCTTAGGATGTTCTTCATTGTGTGGGGGAGCCCCATGGAGAAGAAGACAGGAAATCAGGAGCCTGTGGCAGGGCCGCCTGTTTGGTGCCAACCATGATGTGCAGAGGTTCATCGTGGGATCAGACTGGGCTATCTTCACGCTTCGTGTGGGGAGCTATGCTTCAGGGATCGACTTTTTGGTCAGTCAAGACAGGTGTGTTGATGTCACTCTGGAGGGACAGGTGTTCCTGGCAGTGGAGGAGGAAGCAAAGAGAAAAAGCAAGAGAAGGGAGAAAAGAAGAAAGAAAGGGATCTGAGACTATGGGCCTCGAAAGAAGACAGTTGAGCTGGAGGTCGGCGAGAAGACCTATGACTGTGCAGTGTGTCTCCCCGAGGAGCAGATGGGCCACTAGAGCTTGCTGGTCTTGTGGGTGGGGTGGGTGCTGTAAGCTTCAGACCAAGTGACATTCTCTTTTCTTCTAGAAAGGGTCTGCCATGTGACCAGTTGGTCAGTGCAAAAATTACTGTCACAAAGCCTTCAAGTATGAAGACAGGTTTTCTAGTGAGTAGCAGACAGTAACAAATTCATGTTTACTACAGAATCACTGTCTGTAGAAAGCTGGCTGTGTTGCTTTTTCCCATTTAAGCCTGGTGGGTCATTGACTCCCAAGGTATCAATGCCTCACCTCACCTGCTCCAGTCCATGCTTTTGATTTTCTGTTAACCAGAAAGATAGCAGGCTTTGATCAGACCAGCTTTTAAAACTCTTGGCTTCTTAGAGTGCAACTATTGTACCATAGCCGTAGCTTTCATCGCAGTGAAGGTAAAGCTAGTTGTGGTGTCTGAATGTATCACCAAGGAGCCAGGTGTGTAAAACCCATCTGTGCAGGAAATGCCAAGAGCATAAGCAGTGCGGCTTGGCAATCCTAAGTAGTTCTAGCACTTGGACTGTCAGTGACTGAAGTCCCTCTCTGCAGCTGAAGGGAACTCTTGCTGTCAGGCAGATCCTTTGGCTTCCTTATTTTGGACAGAGAGAGATACTGCTGGAAAATATGTGACCGGGGACCAGCAGAGCCCTGTGCAGGGTGTGGCAGAAGATGCAACCGCCTCATTTACAGTGTTCTGAACATTTTCCTTTGCTGAAGTGCCTAAACTTGGGGTGTTTTTTTATGGTACTAACTTGATGTGTTGCTGTTCTTGTGTGAATTTTTGCTACTCATATATTGGAGCTGACTCTGAACAAGAGAACATTTATATACAAGACATTATTTTTAGGAATTTAAATTCTTTGAAAAAACCTTAAATTCTTTGTGTTTTCAAGAGATTAAAAGTAACACATATACATGGTTAGAAAATGTCACTGTTAAACAGTAATACAAAGTGGAAAGTGTGTCCCTGCCCTGCAGCCGGTACCTTGTTCCTTGGTCCCAGTGGAGCTACTGTTCATAATTTGTTTCAAAAAGAAATTCAGCTAAGATTATTCAAATGCCATTTGTGCTGTTTTACCAAATAAGTAGTTTAGTGTGCTTTAGTGTAGTCATCGGTGAGCTTAGTTTTCAGGTCCTTTAAAAATCTTTCATTTTAAAAACCAAATGGTACGTAGTTGTTAAATCTAGTGGGCATTCAAGAAGACTGTCACTAAAGATAAAATAGAAAGAAACTCATAATTTGGGGAAAATTTAAAAGCATAGCAAGGTTGAGGGAAGATGGATCTTGGGTTCTCCTTTGGCAGGAAATGGATGGGAAAAAATAGAACCTATTTAGTAAAGGCAGTAGCAAAGTGACAGCAGAGGTTAGGAAACAAGTTAATAAGCGTGGCTGTAAAGGAGCTCCAGTGAGGTATATGGGAAGAATTGTGTGGATGATAATGATGTTGAAAAGTAACATTTATTGTTTCCTACATACCAGGCAGGCTCTTTTATAGGCATCTCAGCCTCTCTCTAAGGTACTATGACTTTCCCTGTTAAAGTTGAAGATACAAAGAAGTTGAATAATTGGCCAGAGTCACACAGCTAAAAGTGGAAAAGCAGGTTTTAAACGGAAACAGTCTGACTCCAGACACTTTGTTGTTAACCACTATTCATTCATACCGAACCTTTCTGTAAAGAGTTTGACATGTTGTAAGCCACCTTCCTCACCCTACCAGACATGGTGCCCTGGAGGTAACAGTGTCACCACCCCTGTGCTGTATCAAGCTGAATTTGAGCTAGGCACCTCTGTATTTTAGTACAGGGGTGAGCCATGCTAAAAAGAAAATTTGTGGAAAACTTGGGAACCTGAAAATAATGCCTGAACTAAATAGAAAAACTTTTCAAATGTGAGAATATGATTTTTTTAAATCTATAGGTACCCAAGATCATACTAAGAGATGTTATCTCAGAGAAAAAATTACTTACTACATGGATAGAGCAGAACACATAAAGAAATACTTGGATCAAGTAAAAGAAGGTAAAAAGGCTATTTTATTTTATTTTTTTAAATTTTAGTGGTACATTTTAGATAGCCATAACGATAACGTTCATCATAGGGAATTCGTACCTGTACCTGATATGTCTTGCTGCTTTTTTTCCAATTCCCCTCCCCTCCCTTCAACCCCTCTTCCCCTCCTTATTTGCAAAAGCTTTGTTTCCATACAAAGGCTATTTTAAAAAACATGTCCAAGGGGGCTGGGGTGCGGCCCAGGGAGAGAGCATTTGCCTAACATGCATGAAGCCCCAGACTCATCTCCAGCACCACAAAAAAGGTAGAAAGAAAACATATCCATAGCTACTATGATTGCATCCATTCACCAGGTAGTTCTGGCTTCCTTTAGAGCTCTGTGCGGTCTGAACCATTTGAGTCGGGCTTACAGATTTACTCTGTATTTCTTCTCCCCTATACAAGAGTTCTTCACTTTAATTTTTTTGTTAGGAGGTGGGGTCAGGCACCCCTTTGAGCATCCCGTGAAAGCTCTACATACTGCAGAACTTTGCCATTTTTAAGGAATTTGCAGATCCCCAAGAGACTGTGGATCCAGTTTAAGAACTACTGCAGAGGAATGCTGAATGTGGATCCTGTATTTTATTTGCATTTCTCTGTATGTATGAAAGGACTAAAATCATTAAAGTAGCTAAAGGAACTCCTGGGATTTCTCTCAGATACTGTTGTAAATGAAAGCAGTCTAAGGATTAAGTATTCCTTGCAGCCGGAGGTGAGGTAGGTATTATTTCCTGTTTATTATTAGTTTCCTATTCATAAGCATCCAGGTTATGAACATCTGTATAAGCAGCCATTGCTGCCCTTACTTACAGTGTACACTGTTGCTGCTTTCTACAGCCAAAGATCCTGCCACCTGCAAATACTGGTCCCCCACCCCTCAGCTGTTCTTCCTGTCTGTCCTTACTATGGCCTATCATGTTTTCTGTGTTTTAGACAATCTCATAAGAACTTTAGGTCTCATAACACAGTCCCCTCAGAGTCTGCCTGAGCACATTCCACACACTGATTTTGGTGCTTTCCCAGCCTTGATATAAAAAGCAACAGTTCTGCTACCAGGGTTCTGGGATGGCCTAGTTTTTAAGAGCCTGTATTGTGAAAGCTACCGTGTATGTCAGACACTAGACCATCCCGAGTGCCCTGGACAGTCCCCTGGAGAGGAGCCAAACCTCTGATTTTTAAGCAAACTATAAAGTGCAAAACTATGCAAATTAGGAACTACTATTAGGGGTCATATATATATTTTTAAACCTTGATGGTCTCTGATAACTTATTCAGCAATTACTCATTTTGAATTAACAAAACCAGTGGGACTATGCTGATGATCCTGTGATAACCTACTCTTTAACTTGGGTTATCAGTTAAAACATTAATTTATAACTGATCCTGATTAATCACTACTTAAAAAATAAAATATGTTTTAAAAAGTGGGCACTAATTACATACTGAAGTTTGTGTTTCGTAGATGGAAAATACCACAAACAAATTAAGATAGAAGAGAATGCAACAGGTTTTGGTTATGAGTCACTTTTTAAAGAATACCTTAATGAGACAGTTACAGAAGTTTGGATAGAAGATCCTTACATTAGACACACTCATCAGGTAAGTCAAGTGTACTAAAATACAGTGAAATGTTATTTTAAATGTACAATCAGCCCTCTGTGGGTCCCACATGCATAGATTCAACTAAAGATGGAAAATGTTTTTTTTTTTACTGCACCTGTACTGAATACATACAGACTTTTCTCTCATCATTATTTACTAAACAATACAGTATCACAACTATTTACTTAGCATTTACATTGCATCAGATATTACAACTAATCTAGAGGTGATTTAAAGTATTTGGGAGGATATGTGGGGGCTCTATGTGAATACTGTATCATTTTATTTTATTTTTATTTTGGTTTTTTGAGACAAAGTCTCACTCTGTAGTTCAGGCTGGGTTAAACTCACTATGTAGCCCAGGCTGGCCTTGAACTCACAGCCTTGGCCTCCCGGTGCTGGGATTCCGGGCATGCACCACCACACCCAGCCTTTGTACTGTTACATAAGGGACTTGAGCATCTGTGAGTTAGGGGGAGGGGTCCTGGAGGCCACACCTCATTGGTGCTGAGGGAAAACTGTACTAGTCAGCCATTGTCCTTCCTGTTGTCTTTCAGCTATATAATTTCCTTCGGTTTTGTGAGATGCTTATTAAGAAACCATGTAAAGTAAAAACTATTCACCTTCTCACCTCTCTGGATGAAGTAGGTACCTGAAAGAATTTACTTTCTTTCTTACTTTATTAACTTTTTCAATTAGGAGATGTAGTCGGATCACAGAAAACCTGGGTGCAGCACTTCAGCTACATCCATTTCTTTGGGAATTAACTTGTTATCTGATAATCAGTATGGCACAGCTTGAGAAAAATGCTGTTGATTTCAGGATGTTGACTTGAATTTGACCATTTTCCTAAACTACTCATTCACATAATTTGTTGGTTTATTCTCTAGGAGGTTCCTAGAAGTGATTATGCTGTCTGTACTATTGACAATTTTGTGTTTTTACTAATTCTTTCTGGGATTAGCAGCATGATAGTAGGCATATCTGTCTTTATTGGGACTTAAACAGGGATGCCTCTAAATAATTACGATTTCTGGGATTAATTTAAGAAGTGGGTGGCCACACCTGGATGACTAAACATCATTACTAAAATATCTTTAAGACGATAGGTTGAAGTTGTGTTATGGTCATGTTGGGAAACAAGTTTCTATAAAAACACTGTTTTTTAAACTACTTCACATTCTTGGGTTGCTTCTTTGAGATAATGGACATTAAAACTTTAAGATTTTAATCCATCTGTGATATTCACTGCATAGCATAGCGATAATTTAAAATCTTAGTAACTGAAGCAGTATATTATATTTTTGCTGTTAACAGGGGAATGGGAAACTGCAGCAAAGTGGTGGCCTGGAAGAAATAAAAGAGTCACTCAGGAATCATGGAGTGCTGTTGAAAATAGAATATTCTTCTTCAATACATGACCGAGAAATTAGGTTAGTGTATATACTTTAATTTTTACACAGTTGAAATAAAGTTTTAAAATTTCTCTTAATAAATGTTATGTAAGTACATATAAATATTATGTTTAAATATTAAAATTCAAGTAGAGATCAATTTTGATAATTACTTTTGAGAATTAAAAACAACTTATTTTACTTTGTCCTGTAAGTTTATTATTTCCAGAGAAATAAAATTCACATGTTTGGTGTCATATAGGAAGAGAGAGGACCTTTCTACATACTACATATAGTGGTATGATAGTGAAGTAATTCTTTTTCTAGTGAAATTAACATTTACATAATGTTTTTTGTTTTTGTATTTTGGGGGGGGTGCTGGAGATTGAACTTGGGGCCTTGAGCTTGCTAGGCAAGCCCTTTACCACTGAGGTAAATCCCCAGCCCCTGCATAGTTTTATTTTCTGTGGGTAAGTAAATATTCTGGCCAACAGGAAAAGATGCTGAATTGCTGGGCATGGTGACACATACCTGCAGTCCTAGCACTTGTGAGGCTGAGGCAGGAGGATTGCCATGAGTTCAAGGCCAGCCTGAACTACATAGCAGGACTCTGTCTCAAAATAAACAAACAAAAAGGAAAATCCCCCCAAAATATGCTGAGTCAATAAGAAAACAGTGCATGCAGTTATTTTAGAGCTATCTTCCTGCTGTTTAACATAGGGGTTTTCCTAGGATTATAACAATGGCACCCCCATTTTTAGTGAAAACTGAAGCACAAACTAAATATGCACAACAGAGGTAAGTAAGTGCAGTGCTGCTGTGGTTGAAGCAGAGGTCAGGATCCGGGCTCCTTGTGCTCACGTTCCCAATCTCTAGGAAGAGGAATACCCGAAACACGCTCACAGTCTCTCTGAATATACTTTACGGCCACCTGTTAGCACAGCAGGGAAGCTTTGTCAACAAGCTGAAATTCAGGAGTAAGTTCTGACTGGCTTGTTTAACTGTTAGCTAGTCGAGTTAGCTATTTCTGTGGCCTTTTGTTTCCTTGTCGACACAGCCCATGATGAACCCCGGGTCTGATTCAACTCATGCCATTGGAGGAGGTGGTTTCTTTGTTGGGGGAAATGTTGCTGATGCTTAATACACTACAGCTTTAATGATTGTCTAATGAAAATCTAATACTGTATACTAATTTCAATAGGTTCAACAATGGATGGATGATTAAGATTGGAAGGGGACTTGATTACTTTAAGAAACCACAGGTAAGATATAATTTTATGGAAAAGTACGTAGCACCTTTTTTTTTTTTTTTCTTTTTTTGGTGCTGGACTCAAACTCATCATGTAGCACCATTTTGTATCACTTTTCTTTTTATTTTTGGAGGCAGATGTAGCCCAGGCTGATCTTGAACTCCTGTGCTCAAAAGTTATCCTCTTACTTTGGCCTTCCTGCTAGGTGGGATTATTGGTCCACCACCACACCTAGATTATTTGTGTTTTTTTAAAAATAATAATCTTTTCTTTTCTTCTTAGGGTCGTTTTTCTCTTGGATACTGTGATTTTGATTTAAGACCATGTCATGAAACGACAGTGGACATTTTTCATAATAAGCACACAAAAAAAATCTGATGGTTAGTAGCCTAATTCATCCTATATTTCTATTTTAAATGCTGTCTTATTCCATTTTCTGACGTTATAATGGCATACCACACACTGGCTAATATAAAGAATAGAAGTTGACAGCTCGCAGTTCTGGAGGCTGGGAAGTCTTAAGAGCAAGGTGTCGGCGTCTGGTGCAGGCCTTCTCTCTGCATTGTGTGTGACAGAGAGCATCGTGGGAGAGACAGCGAGCTCTCCAGAGAGAGCTACTTTCATGACAAAGCCACCTCTGGGAAGCAGAGCCAGTCATATTTCAGAAGTCCCACCTCTTAAAACTGCTACGTTGAGGACCAAGTTTCCAACACATGAACTTTTGGAGGATACAGTCAAACCGTAGAAGTGAATATTGTGTTATTTTTTTTAACTTGAACATATTTTTATAATGTATGAATAACAAACTTTTTACATTTCTACTAATTTATGAATTCATTGTTCATTTGTGGGAACATTCATAAATATTTTTGTAAATGTGTTAGTAGACTGACAGATGTTTCTTTTCAAATTCAGTGGTTGGGTTCAATGTTGACTTATGGGGATGTTTGATTCAGTTCTCATCCAATTCAGTTTGTGACCAGAATCATGGAAAGAATTATTTCATGAATCAAGGTACCACTATAATTCTGGTTTCTAGACCACCTAAAGCTGTCACTATAGAGAATCAGCAATCCAGACCCTCTAGATTTATCCAGTTCTTATAAAAATCCCACCTAAGAGCAGGGGGTGTTAGATCAGTGATAAAGTGTGTGCTTAGCATGTATAAAGCCCTGGGTCCAGTCCTCAGCATACTGGCCAAAAAAATCCTAAGAGAAGATACTTAAGGAAAAGAGTCTACAATGAATGTTTTCCATTTCATTATATCTGTTTGGAGACCCCAGATCAAATTAGAATGCCAGAAGGATACAAAGTACACATTTAAATGTATCAAGAAATGTACAAGAACTGTATGAACAATTTATGCTTTATAGGAGGAAGAAAACTAAAGTAACTGGAAAGAGAATTTATATTCTTGAATAGAAGACAATGTCAGTTCTCCCGAAATTAATTTCTAAATTAGATGACAAAGGAGACGCATCAGGAAACTTTCTTGATTAACTGCAAAGACTAACTATAGCAATTTTAAAAATGTAGTTTAGGCATAGATCTGGGCAAATCAGTGCAACAGAATAAAATCACAAAATGTGTGTATGGGTATTTAATATATAATAAAGGTTGTTTCAATTTAGAAAGTGGACATTCAGTAAATGACTAGAAAAAAATATTAGATCTCTGCCTTGCTCCACATAAATAATCTTAAATAGATGAAAGAAATAATCAAATGGAAAATTCTGGTTTGTTTTATTTAACTCCTACTAAATGTGTAAGAAAAACACAGAACCCAGAAACTGTTGAGGAAAGGAATAAAGCAAGAGATTTGATCACATGAGTATTTAAGACTTGGGTACAGGAATTATAAACAAAGTTTGAAAACATACAAATGATCAAATTTACAATAATAGAAAGTGTTGGGGCTGGGGATTTAGCTCAGTGGTTAGAGCGCTTGCCTAGTAAGTGCAAGGCCCTGAGTTCGATCCACAGCACCAAAAACAAAACAAAACAAAAAAAAGAGTTAATATTCCTTGTTATGTAAAGATGGTCTGGTTTTTAGCAGTGACCTTGATGTGACCTCCTTTAACTTTATGGAGGACTTGGTCATAGAGCAATCTCTTCCGCCTTACTGGTCATTCCTGCCAGCACACACATCCCCAGCCAAATGCTGCCCAATATTTTTGTTCTCCATGAACAAACTTCTTGAGTCTTTCAGTACAGTTTTCCCCATTTCTTCACCATATGTTCACACTTCAACTTCACTGAGTCACGCCCCTGAAATTTGTTAAAGTCAATAGTGACCTCCCATCTCCCCATATCCAATAGGCACTTTTTAACCTTTATCTCAATTGATCTTTCAGGAGCATTTGACCCATTGCCACTCCTTTCTCATAACTCAACTTCAGTAAAATAGTTTTCGCTTTTATCCGTTCAAATACTAGATTTGGAGCTGGTGATGTAGTTCACTGGTAGAACATTTGTTGAATCCGTAGCACAATAATAATCCTTAATTTCTTTTCTTCAACCCATGTTCTCCCAAAGAAATTACACTAGTGTTTTTATAAAAACCACAAAAAACAGTACTTGATATAAAAGAATTTATTTTTTAAAAAAGAATTTACTGAAGCTAACAGATGTTTCATAATCACCATGAGACCTACACACCGAGATGTGGAGGCTTTGTCATGAAAAACCGAGAACCAATCAGATGCAACCCTGCTGCCCCCATGCAAGGGCTGGATGTGGCAATCATTTCCATCATTTCCATCACTGGCACTTCCAGTGCCAACCTCACTGCCTTTTCTATCCGAGAAAGTAAGACTCCTGACTAGAGAGGGTTCTCCCCTCTCAGGTTCTCTGCCTCACTGGCTTCCAATTCCAAGGATGCAGCAGAAGCGTCTGATTGGCACTGCTTGGGTCTTGTGCCCTATGGTGAACTTAATGTGGTCAACTTGAGCCAGAACGCCCAGCTGGACTGAGTTGGTGTGATGCTGGGCGTAGAAGATCCACCCGAGGATTGTTGTCGATGCAACATAAAGCAGAATGGGAGCAGAAGATAGTTGGCGGGCTGTTTCCCAGGAGAAGCTCTGCTGCGGCTGGCTCTCCTGAAAGGAACTCAGCTGTTCTCATCGAGGAAGGAGCTTAGGGCCCTGCTGTTGTCGAGGATGGCTGCTGTAGCTTTGGGGGAGCTCTGATCTTCATCTCTGCTGCTAGCATCGTATCCTGGTTCCAGTGAAGATTTCTTCAGCCATCATCTGCAGACACGGAGGTACATGGGACAGTGCTGTGGGCTCCCAGCCTTTGATTGGATCTTTTGGGTCTCCAGTGCCTAGATGGATATTCAGCACTTCCTGCATTTGGCTTGTAGGTGAATACTGTAACTTATAAATGTCCTCTCCGTTAAATCTGCTCTCTTACAACCATTGCCTCTAGAAAAGCTAAGACATGCCCACACCCTCCCTTCAAGGGAGGCGGTGAAAGTGCACGTGCAACACACAGTCAAAATTTCAATTTCCATGGGAAAATGTGGGCTGTACTTCCTACCAAGTCTTAGAAGGTGGAACATTCGACTCAGATGCTACACTGTTCAAATGCACAATTTTTTTTAAAAAGTACCTAATTATCTATTCTCATGATCTAAAATATTATTCATTGGGGACTGGGGATTTAGCTCAGTGATTAGAGTGCTTACCTTGCAAGCACAAGGCCCTGAGTTCGATCCCCAGCACCACAAAAAAAAAAAAAAAGAACTAAAATATTATTCATATGCTGTCAGCTCTCAATTCCCTAAGACTTCTTGGAGTTGCAATTCCACTGCTCTCAAGCACATACAAGCATTGTACGGTATACTCCAGCCAAACTCCACCATTCCCTCTTACACCCATCCATCCAGTCATGTAATCAGAAGTCTAGACTCCTCTTTCTTTCTCTCATCCCGATATGCAAACATTGAAAATTCTGTGGAATCTACCTGTAAAACATACCTTGAATCCACCTGTTCCAGATGTTCCTTGTTCCATTTTGTTTTTGGAACTTGAAGCCTACAACACCCTTTGCCTGATGAAATTCTCTCTTTTGAGAAAATAACTGGTATGGCACCAAAGCACATCATATCAAGATTTTTTATACCTTTCTCCGAAAAGAATTCTCATGTGCTGCAATGTGTCTCGTTTAGCAAATTTGAGAAATTTCTTGAAAACTGTTTACATGCTATTTAATATTTAAGATGCTAAAGAAAAAAAGGACTTGCCCATTAAGCCTGCCTCAAAGAACAGCTTAACTGTCACTCATGTTTGTCCCAGGAACAACTAAAAAGTAAAGTCCCCTTCACTTACACTACCTGTACTTCTGTACTTTGAGATAATTAGTTGTAAGCAAAGCCCTGTGTCTCCACTCTTGTTCAGTCAAATATGTATATATATATTTATAAAGAGAGGTGGGGTCTGATCTACTCAGATGCATGAAAATAATTCATTAAAGGAGGGCTGAAATCATTGCAGTGGTGTCCAAATACTGTGTAATGCTGTTTCCAGTAGAGAAGTCTCTAGATTCCTCAAGATCCAGAAATATCCATTTCAGAGTGAATTATGTCCCTCCACCAAAATCCTATGTTGAAGTCCTAAGCCCTGGTACCTCAAAATGTAACTGTATTTGCAGATGAGGTCTTAAACGAGGTTAAATGAGTTAAAATTAGGTCTTTAGAATGGCCCCTAATCCAATATGACTGATCCTCTTGTAAGCAGAAAAAATTTGGACACAGATATGCAAACAGAAGACCATGTGAAGACACAAGAAGAAAGTGGTTGTTCCCAAGCCAGGGAAAGTGTCTCAGTAGGAACCAAATCTGCTAGCACCTTCATTTTGGACTAGAAGCCATCCAGTGTTACAGAAGCCCTAGCAAGCTAATGCATATTGCTTTTGTTACCTTTGTTAACAAGCCATGTCTTGCAAACAGGAGCCATAGTTTCCCTAATTTTTAACAAGTGCCCAGTACACTGTACACTTCTTTCCACGGACAGTAGATCATTCCCAATACCATCTCTCATCTGCGCTCCACAGGAGCCTCCCAAATGGCTGCTTCCTCATCTTGCCTCGTACCAATCCATTCTCCACAGAGCAGGAGACTCATTCTTTAAAACTGTCTGCTCAGTGCACTTCAAATGAAGCTCTACTTTGGCCCAGCAGTCTCTAAATGACTGCATTCCTTCACTACCATCAACAAGCCCAGCTCTTAGTCCTGTCTTCCTGGATGCTGTCTGTGTGGCAAATTGTACTTTCCAAAATTGGCTGCAGTAAAGTCCCCCATTCCAGCTCTTTTTATGAGTATGAAATTCCTTTCAGGTATTTTGTTTCCTTTCCTTGAATTTGGAAGTACTTGTGACTACTGAAGTGATCCAGTGTTACTTCCAAGGCTGGGCCATTGGATTGGCTTTCTATTGCTGGGAAAAAAATACCTGATATGCTCAAAGGAGGAAAGGTGTCTTGACTCACAGTTTCAGAGGTTTCAGTCCATGGTTAGCTCCAAGACACCAAAGTTATGATGGAAGAGCAGAGGAAAGTTGCTCAACTCACGGGAAGCGGGAAGCAGGGAGCAGGGGCAGAGCCAGGAAGGAGCCAGGGACCTTATAAAGTTCCCAAATCACCCCTCCAGTTCCTACCCAGACATACCCAGAAGGGGGATTTACTCATCTCCTAGGCACCTCCTGAGCCAATCAAGATAAACTGTCACAGTCATAAAAGCAAACAGCCTCTGCATTGCTCTCCTGGGTCACTTGATCTGGGAACCCAGCCACTAGGCTGTGGGGAATCCAGGCACCCCGACTGAAACTAAACCGCAGCCCTGAGCCCATGGTCCCAACTTGAGGTTCAAGCTGCCTGCTGGCACCAGGTTGCCAGCCATGAGCTTATCTTGGAAGCAGGTATTTCTGGCCCTGGTTAAACTGTCAGAACTAAAGATGTTGAGTCAAATAAACTATCCCCAGCAAAGCCTTGCTTAGATTTATATTTGTGAATAAAATGACTGTCGTTAATGGTTTGTTGTGTAGCAGTAATTGGTATCAACAGGAATTTGTCCTCCCCACCCCTAGCCTCTTTGCATGACTGTTTTTTTTTTATTCTTGAGGCTTGGTTTAAATATCATCTTCCTGTGAGCTCTAGTCAGGTAGCCCCTATTATTGCCTGTTATCATTGCCTTGACTTTTCCCTCAAGCTTTTCTCGCTTAGTAATTATTTACTGATTCATTAATCTCCTTTTCCTAAGAGGACAGAGATTTAGAAACTCAAGTCTTGATTTATTAATGGATAAGATCAACTTTTAAAAGATGAAATAAAAGGAACACATAATATCAGAAAAGTAAATAAACATTGTATTGTGAAGCTTGTTAGGTATGATAAATGTATGGGTGCTAAGGCACAAGGAAGTTATTTTAGTCTAATTTTACTTTGGTTTTTAAAATGTTTGAAAGCTTCAATACTAAAACATCAATTCCTGAGGTCAGGGACCATTTGTCTGTCAATCACCATGAACACTGAACAACTAGTACAGTGCTGGCACACAGTAGGCACTCCATAAACACTGGATTAGTATTGTGTGGATGCGTGAACTATAGACACAGGAAATGGTCAACAGTGGAGACAAAAAGAATCTTGAGCAGGAGTTTTGGGAAATAGAAGTTACATGTTCATTCACTACAGTGAAGGACCCAATGAAAGTGGAGAGAGAGAAAAATATGAGATGAAAATATAAAGTGATGGTGTAAGGCACAAATCCTGGGTACAGTCAGAGGAAGTAGCTCTGAGGAAAGGGGGGCATTTCTTCTCTGAGATTGAATGAAAAGAGTAATGTGGAAATACAGAACATGGGGCTGGAGGTGCTCATTTCTCTCTTTCTTTTTTTTTTTTGGTACTGGAGATCGAACTCAGAGCCTCATGCTTGCAAGGCGAGCACTCTAACCACTGAGCTAAATCCCCGGCTGAGAGGTGCTCATTTCTGAGGCCACCATTCTCAACAAATTATGAATCAAAGTTTGTGACAAAAATAACAGCAGTGGAATTTTGAGCTTGAGAAGTGTGGAAATCTTTAAGAATAAGCCAGTCAAGAATGAGAGGAAGTCAGCCAGAGATAGGTGGGATCTGACACCAACAGAAAGGTATGTTGCTAACTATAAATATGAAATTGAGCTAATTTGCACAGATAGACACATTGTTTACCATCTAGGTTTAACTAAAGGTATAGGAGTAGAAAATCAGGGGGAGTCCATCTTTCTGGAACCCCCTGACCCTGCTTTGGGGGAGCTTTCTCTTTTCTGCTTTATCCTCCTTAAAAGTGAAGTGTCTTCCTTAAAAAAAAAAAAAAAAAAGATTAGAAAATCAATTGTTTGGGTTTTGTTTTGAGACAGGGTCTTGCTGTATAGTTCAGGCTGGTTTTGAACTCACTATGTAGTCCAGGCCGGCCTCAAACTCATGGCGATTCTCCTATCTCAGCCTCCCAAATGCTGGGACTACAGATGTAGAAATTCAAGTATTCTTTAAATAATTCAGGCTAGAGCAGGAAGGGAAATGAAACTAAGAAAGATTAAGGAAGCATCAAGGGCTTAGAAAAGCATAGGGCTTTGGGGCTGGGGATTTAGCTCAGTGGTTACAGTGCTTGCCTTGCAAGCACAAGGCCCTGAGTTTGATCCCCGGCACCAAAAAAAAAAAAAAAAAGCATAGGGCTTGAGTTAGCAGGAGGGGATCAAAAGATAAGAAAATAAAGCTAAGAAAGATAATTTTAGTTTAAGATTCAGAGGTGGCAAGAAGCCTGCGTTCTATTCCTTAGAAAAACAAAAACCCACCTCTGATGTTAACTTGTTTAAGATGGTATCCATCTAAAGACAGTAAAAGAGCAAGGAGCTGACATATAAATGTGTGCCAGGTATTAAAATCCAAGAAGAAAGAATAGTATCTTAGAGGTTGGTAGAAAATATGGGCAAGGACAAGGGATAAACACTTTCAGATGGGAGAAGTTACTGAAAGAGACTAGGACTTTTTTTTCCTCAAGAAAACAAGGCATTTACCTTTTTTTAATTTTCTCATTGAAACTGTCAGTATAAAGTTATTTGGAGTCACATTATTCCTTTAATTTTTTCACAGAGAATATTCCATTTACTATGTAGCTCATGGTTTTCTGGACATGTTCTGAGTAACATATGTGTTATCATGGTAGTTTCAACAGGGCAAAACTTGCTGCCAGTCAAACTTGAATTTAATTTGTCACATATTTCCAGCGGCAGCCAATGATCAGGTGCTTCAATATTGCAGATTTCGATTCTTCCATTCTTTATGTCTATAAATACTTTGATTTCCAAATATGCCTGCTCATACAACACATTAAAGGTACTGGTCACACTAAACTTTGGAGTTCTGCCATATATCCACTCCCAAGTTTGTAGTTCCTTGGCTTTGCTATTTATTCCAGGAAACAGGGTCTCCTCGGTTGGGTTTATGAGGCTGATGTGATTATCAATTTGATGATAAGCGGCATACTCTGCAGCAATAGCATTTATCAGCACTTCACAGGTCAGAGTGGGATCTTTTTCCAGAAGGTTTTTGACCACGGCAGGTGTGCTAGTAGTGGCATTGCTCTTGATCCCTTGATGTGGGCTCTTGAGCAAGGACGACAACCAGGTACGGTCAGTACTGCACAGCAAGGTGCAGTGGTGATAAGCGGTGGTCCGGCCGATCTTAGCAGCTGTTCCTGAGATTTTGAACTGCCCATCAAGTAAAAGGTCAAACCTTTTTGTAGCCTGCACATCCAGCTGGGGTTGGACAGCACTCAGAGCTCTCACAATTAATTTCAGGTTTTCCATCCTATCATACTTGTTTTTGGTTGTAAAGAAAGTGAGGTTGATGTTGCCCATATCGTGGTACACTGCTCCTCCTCCACTCAGTCTCCGAGCCAGCTTTACGCCTCCTTCTCTCATGAGAGTCAGGTTACATTCCTGCCAAGGGTTCTGATGCCTCCCAATCACAACGCAGGGAGAATTCCTCCAAAACAGCAGAATCGGCTTGCCTTCTGGATTCACATGGTCATGGATCCAACCTTCTAGAGCCAGATTTTGATAAACATCATGGGAAACTGACTGTAAAATGAGCCCACTTTTTACAGTGTTTTTAAAGCCAGCTGCTGGAACCTTGTGGTTGCAAAGTAACTGGAAGCAATTCTTCATTGAAAATGGGATCCGCATGCTTTTAAAGTGGAAGACAAAGAAATTAATTCAACGAGAAAAGGAAAATTGAACAATTACCGATAGCTAGAAAATAGAATTTATTTGATCCAGACTTAAGTAGGTATCCAGTTCAGTTGCTTTCCTTGCCTTTTATCATTAGTCGTTAGCAATTTCTACAAGAATGCTCAAAGGAAAGAAATGAAGATAAATTTAATTTCAGTTGATGTGACATGACATATTTTTGAAACAATAAGCATGTGAAATGACATATTTTTGAAACAATAAGCATGTATCAGATGCATTATGTAATATACCTCAAAGTCAAATTATTTTTAATTTATAAGTAATACATGATCATTAAGAAAATAACAGAGAAGCGAAAAAATAAATAAATAAAAGAATCCATAATTCCAGCCCCTAGACATAACCATAAATAACATTTTGGCATAGATAATCCATTTTATTTCTGTGCATGTGTTTGCCCTCAGCACATACTTTTCTCCAAAATGTGTAACAGTACTGTTATTTTAGTATTTCATTCTATGTATTTTTTTTAAAGATAAGGTCTCATTATTTTGCCCAGGCTGGCCTTGAACTCCTGGGTTCGAGTGACTCTCCTGCCTCGCTCAGAGCAGGCAGTACCATCACATCCAGTTCACTTAAATCTATTTTTACACTGGCTTTAATGATTGTCTAATATTTCATTGTTAATATGCCGGCTTACTCAGTCTTAGTCTGTTAGTTTCTCTGTGTTATCAACAATATATTCAAGAGCATCTCTGTGGAGAGGTTTAATTATGTCTTTATAATGTTTTAAAACCTATTTAAATTAATGTTTAATTCCTATTTGACTTTGGGGTATAAGATTTATTACTAGCATAACTTTTATTTAGGTAAATGTTAAATTAAGATGAACTTCCTAAGGTCAGAGGGAGAAAAAAATCAGAGTATGTAGGTTTATATGGAAAGGTTATGATTAAATTCACTGTTTTGTCAGCTTTACAAACTACCCATACCAGCAGTGTTAGTGACATTTAGGTGGCAAAAGGTTGAAAATACTATCCATGAAAATGAAGTACTTTGACTACTTATGGTCTTTAAATTATTCTATTCCAATTTTATTTCTTAGCACGCTTCTAGTTTTCCTTTAGGATAAAGAACTAGGAATAGAGTGGATTGTTTCTTTGAGTTTTGTTTGACACCAGGTTTTGCTATGTAGCTCAGGATGGCCTCAAATTCACTGTATAGCCCAGGCTGGCTTTGAATTCTTAGTGATACTCCTCCCTCAGCCGCCAGAGTGCTGGAATTACAGGTGTACACCACCATACCTGGCTAAGAGTGGATTTTTTTTTCAGTTCAGTGCGTTGGATGCTAACACTGAAAGTGTCTATGGAAGTGGAGATTCTCAAAGATTTGATGGCATATCCCCCACTAAAGTTAAAGCTCTTACTCTTATTAGCATATGCAGAATATAGCAGGACAGCAAAGTACTTAAGAGCTTAAATTTTAAGTCTGGCATGGTGGCACACACCTGTAATCCTAACACTTAGGAGGCTGAGGCAGGAGGATCACAAGTTCAACACCAGCCTTAGTTACACAGAGAGACTCTGTGACAAAACAAAAACCAAAACCAATCAGGCTTAAATTTTAATCCTGGCTCTGCCACTTACTAATTGAATAACCATAAGTAAGTAGTTTAATCTTTAGTTGCTTGTCTCTGACCCCACAGAATGGCTGAATTAAATGTGTTATGCATAACTACTCATGTCTGGGTCAATGTGAAATGTGCTGAAATGTTAAATGTTATTACAGGGTTCCTCCCTTTGCATCTCTATTTTCCTGTTCATACTTTTCCAGTAATTCCCTCACGTGTACAAGGATGCCTACACAAGACACACCAAAATGGCACTTACCTTGATAAATCAGTTATCGTCCACAATATATTGGCCAAAGCCCAGATCATGCTAGGGTTCCAAAACTGAGCCAATCTATGTACTGATCTAATTCACATATCTTAATAGTGTTCAAAACATCTCTATACACCTGGTCATTGCGTATATAGGGTTAAAGAAATACAACAAAGGTTTAATTTGACAAATTCTGTGTCTACTGTATGACTGCATTGTTCCTGGTACTTGGGATTCATCAGTGAGCCAAATAAATAAAGGTGGTAAGGAAAAATAAAAGTAAGGCTTGGAAAGAGAGGATTAGAACTGTGCATGTGAGTCAGTTTTCAGTAGGGTTGTTGGGCTAGGCCTCATCAAAATGTTAACGAGTGAGCAAAGATACAGTTAGGCTAAATGCCCACTATGTGTCAGAAACCATTCTGGGTATTTGAACACAGAAAGAAAAAAAATAAGCCCTGGTGAGGATGTAACATTTCAACTGAGCCGTAAAGGGTGAGAAAGAATAATATACAGATGAAGTGCAAACACAAAGGCATGTCCAAAACCCTGAATACTAACTGCTGACTTAGAACCATGGGCTATCATACTGATGAGTCTGTCCAATTACTTACTGATGAGCCAATTTATCCTAAATTTGGTGACTACATAATCAGAACAAAAGGATCAAGTTATAAATCTTAGTGTCTGAAGCTTTGGGCCCTGAGGAAACTACCTCAACTTCTGGGCCCGGGGAAGAGCCTATATTTAAGCCAGGATACTGTGCACTCCATCTGGGACAAGTGTGCCTCTCTTCTGTTCTATGTCCCTGCCACAGACAGATCCCTGAATGAATGATACATGCTTTATGCATCAGATAGAGTCAGGCCTTTGAAAGATGAGTAAAATTTTGTTTCTTTAATTTCTATTCTCATTCTTCAATTACTAGTTTTAGTTTTTCCTTAGAGGATATTCTTATTTCCACATTCTTGGGGACATTTTGCACTGCCCAACAGGCCATTCCATCACCGAAACAATCCCATTCCATCATCCTTCTAGGCAGGCCCAGCTTTATTTATTTATTTAGGCAGTACCAGGAATTGAACCCGGAGCACTCCGCCAATAAGCCATACTCTCAAACCTTTCTGAACAAGAGACACATCTAACCCAAAAGGAAATACATAGATTGAAAATCAAAGGATGGAAAGCAGCATTTCATGCAACAGGAACCCAAAAAAAAGCAGGGGTAGCTATCCTAATCGCAGACAAAGTAAACTTCAAGCCAAAACCTTTCTGAGACACACTCTCACTAAATTGCCCAGGCTGGCCTCGAACTTGGGATCTTCCTGCCTCAGCCTCCAGAATAGTTAGGATAACAGGCGTGCCTGTCTCCTGCTTCTTCATAGAACCTCACCAGATCTGCCACGTCTCTTACCATATCTTATTTGTAATCTCGTCAACGCTCTACCACTTGAGCTAAATCCTCAACTCGTCATAGTCGTGTGCGTGTTGTGTCCCCCATTTTTAGCTTTCAGTGGGCGTGCACACAGCTTGCATCCAACGTGTTTTACGCTGTTCGCCCTCCGTCCTGGGCTGGGGGTTAGCCTTTGCTAACAGAGACAACACCGCGTCCCAGGTGCTGAGGGGAAAGCGCAGAGCCTTCAGCCTTACCCGCCGCCGGCCCTGTTAGGCCTGCACGTGAGACCCGGCCCAAGAGAGTCCTCAGCCCCCACCCGCCGCCGGACCACACACCAGGGCCCCAGCCACCCTCCACATCGCGCAGCGTTCCCGAGAGATCCGCTTCCGGTCTCACCCACCCGTGCTTCCGGTCGCGCCGCGCAGGACTAGCGCCGGAGAAGGTCGCGTGGGATTCTGAGCAGCCCGCAGGCTGCGCACGCGACCTGACCCCGCCCTCGGCCCTGCCCATAGGCGGAGACGGTGGCTGGAGCCGCCCCCGAGGGCCGGGCGGAGGCGGGGCCGCTCCGGGAGCGCGCCTGGCGTCCGGGTCTCCTGCACGGTCGCGGTTTCCCGCCGCCGCCGGGCTTCCAAAGTCCTTCGGGGCGCGAAGCCAAGCTCGGGGCGGGGACGCAGGCCACGTACGAGTAAGAGAGTAAGTCCCAGTTCCGATGGCTCTCCCTGCGTGGGAGCAGAGATCACGGCGGCCGGCAGCGAGAGAAGCCAGGAGCCACGCACCTTTGGGGAGGGGGTTTAGGGGCGCGCCGGAGGCCTGCCTTTCCTCCTGGACAGGTGAGGAGACTCAGGTCGGCCTAGAAAGACAGAGTGTACGTAAAGGAATAACAAGTACTGAAGCCAGAGTTATGGGGCGGTAACAAGAAAGTTGGAATCAGTGGACCAGGAAACAGACACAATGGGCGTAGCGACCACAACACCTGGGTGTCGCTCATTGCGGGAACTCACTGCAACTCAGCCGGATGGGTACTCACCCCAGCAGCCAAGGTAGCAAGGTGATAGTTTCATCTAGCCTCAAAGGGTAGTGACTTAGAGCAACCATTATTTAACCTCATCTAGGATGTGTGCAAACTGCGTGGTTCTGCTGCTGCTTTCTCTTGGGCTAAATCATGTGGCTTTATCAGCAAGAGTTGATGAGCTGGGAGGTCCAGGGTGACCCTTGCCTCCCACTCTGGCAGTTGGTGCTGGAGGGCTGCTGGGGCAGCTCAGTTCACGCCTAACCTTGGGTATAGCACTTTTGCCACATCCTATTGACGAAAGCAACAACAAAGCAAGAGTTATGGGGTGGAATAACGGACCCCACCTCTTGAAAACAGAGGCCCAAAGAATGTGGCCATTTTTGCAATCTTCCACAGAACCCAGCCTCTCCTTCAATTAGAATGGAGACCACCCAGACTTGCCTCTTGGAGTGAGAAGCCCCAGGCATTTATAGTTTGGTGATGCCAATACCATAGACAGCCAGGGCCTCATATAAGCTACAATACAGACACAGTGACTCGTTTGTTATTATGCTTCTGACCAAGATCACTCTGAGTCTCTTTTTTGTATTATTTGAATGGAAATGGATTCTCTTCAGAGTTAATCATAGTAAAAAATTTTCCTAGTTATTAAAAATAGCCCCACAATATTGTTACTTTCTTATATTAATCCTTCTAAATTCCATTTCTTTGAAATTTGAAGTGCTGCCATTTATTTATTTTTGTAATTTCCTTCTGTAATTTCAAAGAGTTCTACTTTTTATTCCCTGCTCTTAAGATTTTGTCCCTTGGCTACTGTTACCCCCTCTTCAGTTTTTCCACTGGAACCTTTCTAATGACACTTATGCTTCCCAGTCCTCCAGTGAATTACGCCTTCCAGCTTTCCTCATGTCTACTCCCCTTCAGAGGAAAGCATCCTGTAAGTTGCTACAACTCCAGTATCTATTTCCTCCTTCACAGTCAACCTACTCCAAGATGGCTTTTGCCTCATCATTCCAGCAAAAGTGCTTTTGCTAAGATCACTGGTGGCATTCACGTTGCTAGACCCAATGGGCTTTTCAGTCCTCATCTAACCGTGCAGTTGACTACCTTTGCCTGGAAAGACTCCTATGGGCAAGCTTCACATTCATATTTTAGTTTTCCTCCAGACTCGGCTGCCTTTGACAGCTGCCCCTACTCTGATCAGCCCTTAAAATGTTGGAGTTCCTCAGATCTTTAGCTATCCATATATATTCTCCTTAAGTAATCTCATTTATTCAAACTATGGGTTTAAGCACCATTTTTTTAAATCCATTATCAAAATTTATTTTTAGTTCCATACATACAACTACCTTAGAAACCTGGTATGTCCAAAAGCTATGTTCTTGAGCTCACGTGTTGGCCCAGGAAACTGCCTTTGCAGTTTCTGGCCGTTTTTTTTTTTTTTTTTTAATCAAACCCATCTCTCCCCCTGGATGACCATCATGATCATCATCCACTTGGACACCATGTGATGCAAGTTACAAATGTCATATCCTCAGAGAAACCTTTCTCATTCCTAGGATTAAAATCAAGTTTATGTGTTATGCCTCCTGTTTTGTCTCTTTGAAAGCTTTACTTTTTCTTCATAGCACATTAAAGTTTAGATCCTACATAATCACTGTATTCCCTGTCTTCCCTGGTAGACAGACAGAAAGCCCTACTAAGGCAATGACTCCTTTATTTACTGCTGTAACTCCAGCACTAGCACAGTGCCAGGCTAGGTGAACAAGGAATGATTTATGTACTTTTTCCTTTCTCAAAGAAATATATTGTGAAAGTCATAAAAAGCATGGTCTTAGTCAACAATCTCATTTTTTTACTCTAAGATCAATATTCCCTATAAATACATTTGTTTAGTTTTTGTCTAATTTATAGAATATTGTTTCCCATTAAAGATGCCTTTTCCTCTGTTTTTTATGACTATTAAGATGATTATACAATTGGGTTATGGAGCAGTGATTTTTTTTTTTTTAGTGATTAAGTATTAAAGTAGAAGAATATGTTCAAAACATACATAATATGAGTATAGCTCAGTAGTATAGCATGTGCTTATGATGGATGAGGCCCTGGTTTAATCTTTAGCACCAGAAGAGAAACAAACAACCATATACAATTTATTTACAGGTCATGTCCAGATAAAAAAGGTTTTAATTTCATCTAACATTACTTGATACTGCTGTTTCAAAGTGCCACATGGTTTAATAGTGATATAAAACAAGGTGGTTGTTTTTTTAAATATACTAGAAAAAAATACACTAGATTACTAAGTGTTGGTGGTATAAAATGGTAGCTTATGCAAGGTAAGTTATTAAAGATGGAAAGTAGTATTTTCTAACTCTGAAATAGAGTCAATATGGGGGTGCATGTTTTATTTATTTATTTATTTTTTATTTATTTTTTTTGGTGCTGGGAATCAAACTCGGGCCCTTGTGCTCGCAAGGCAAGCACTCTAACCACTGAGCTAAATCCCCAGCCCGGGGGAACATGTTTTAAAAGAAAGATTCAAAATGTGATGTATTTCTGAAGATAGGCAATTTATTGGTCTTGTGCTGAGTTTATCTGCAATAATCTTTCAGAGAACAGAAATGAGAATTGTAGGAAGGTAAAGTATCCTGAGAACAAAATCCAAAATTGGAAATGCAACATAGAGAAGTGGTACACCAGAAATAGTGTGAAATACTGATAACAAATTGCTGAGACAATTCATTTTTTTAACCACTCAGTAAAGAAATTCATTACAATTACAGTAAAATGTTTTGGTGTCACTCAAATACTGTAACTAAAAACTCTGTTTTTTTTGGGTTTTTTTGTGGGGGTTGCTGGGGACTGAACTCAGGGCCTATGTCCAACTCCAAAACTCTGGTTTTTATCAGGGTTAGAATATAATCCCAGAGAAATCTGCTTTGAATTTTGAAAGGCCTTTTCTCCCTAGAGTGACTGTCTTTTCAGTATGTACCATCAAAAGATGTAGTTTAAGATGATTCATAAGTAGTGAAAAATAAAATATGTCTTCCTTCATTTTGTTAGGTTTTCCTAATACATTTCCGGTTTCAATAAACACCTCTTAATTGAAAGCAATTTTGGTTTCTTTGGTAATATGTACAAGTTACTTCATTCCACATCTGTTATTTCTGTTCCATCACTTTCATTAACATATATCACTGAACCCACAGCTTTCCCTGAAAGAGATCCAGTGCCAGTCCCTTCAATTTTTGTAAAGTTCTCTTTGTTTGTGTCTTCTAATCTTATTTTCTTAGTATTTTGAAATAACTGAGTAACCGGTTCCAAACTGCTTTTCTCAGTTCTTTGCATTAAGTGATCGTCCACTTTTGAATCCATTTGCATAGCAGATACCTGAGTAGCAGATTTACTAAGTGAAAATCCCATTGGGTAGTTTGAAGATAGCTTTTTAAGTAGTAGAAACTTGTCTTCAACTTGATTACTGAAAAAAAAAAATAGAGGTGACAAGTGAATACAACAGGAGTTTCAACAACTTCATGGCAATGCTCGTCGAAATGTCATGTGATGGTAAAGACAGAGAATAAAATTGCCCTTTATCATTCACTGCTTATATTTTCTGTCTGGGCAGGTTTGCAGAGTACATCTATTTCCTTGAAAGTCTTTTTAAAAAGCAATTTGCCTAATTTACCGTTTCTTACCTTCCAGCAAATAACAGAGTTTCTCTTAGTCTTTTCTGTCATTCTTACTAGCAATAACTTTAATTCATTTAAAAAAAATTTTTTTTAATTAAAAAAATTTCATTATTAATGGTTGAATTACTAAAGGCCATCTGTTAGATGTTCTGCAAAAAAAAAAAAAAGTCCAATAAAGATACAGAATCTGTCATTGAGGATCCTAATCTGTTGAGAAAAGTGATCATGCAACCTGGAGTGCAATTTCTGGTGGTTTCCGAAGGGGCTTGGGGCTATGTCTGGTGTCAGGGTTGGGCAGGAATTTGCTAGGAGAGTTGATGAGGATGACAGAACAGATAGCCTTCCTGGCACAGCAAAGACTTGAGAAAGCCCGCTGCTTATTGGAGGACAGAGATCTACCAGCGATGCTCAAGCAGCTACCTGAGATCTGGAGTTGACTCCACAGCTGGGAATAAAGCTCCAGCCCCGTTTCTAGAATGCGTAATTATTTGGTATTTAGCTACTGTGTTTTCTATTGGTAAATTACAATTCCATGCCCATCAAGCTCTAATCCTTATACTACAAATTTCTTTTTAATATTTTTATTAGTACATGTTTATAGAACATAATATTTACATTCCCTGTGAGGAGTTGGTACATGTACATAGCACATCTCAATTCTTTTTTTTCATTCCCTATCCCTCCTCTCCCCCTCGCTTCCATCTCTTGATCCTTTTCCCCTTTGAGAAAGATCTATCTGCCTATATCCTATTATCTATTTTTATTTTGCTCTTTATTTATACTTTGGATTTCCCATACAATCCTCCTGCCTTAGCCTCCCAAGTGCTGGAATTACAAGCCTATACCATCATGCCCAGTGGCGTGTGTCTGATTAATTTCACTTAACATATGGCCTCGAGGTGCATCCATTTTTCTACAAATGATTCAAGTTTATCTTTCTTTCTTTTTTGCGGGGGGGGGGAGATGGTGCTGGATCATGCATTCAGGTCCTTGAGCTTGATAGGCAAGCGCTCTACTGCTTGAGCTAAATCCCTAACCCCAAATTTATCTTTCTGTATAACAGAGTAGTACTCCATTTTGTGTAAATATCACATTTTCTTTATCCATTCATCTGTTGATAGACATAGAGGCCACTTCCAACATTTAGCTATTATGAATTGTGCTCCTATGATCACTATAATATAAGGTTTTAACTTTTTTTTTTTTTGATGCTGGGGATCGAACTCAGGGCCCGGCACTTGCTCTGCAAGTGCTCTACCACTTGAGCTAAATCCCCAGCCCTGGTTTTTAATTCTTTCAGGAAGATATGTAGAAGGGGAATAACTGTGTCAAATGGAATTTTTAGTTGTAGTTTTTTGAGGGTGTACTGCAAATTTCTAAAAAATCCCTTGAAACTTTGTTTATATTGTGATTAATTTTCAGTGTTTAATTTGTAACTGAACAAAGTCCTTGACCTACTATAGTATCCTTCATAGTGGGAACTCAAATGTTGTTACTATGACTGTTAGATAAATAGTACAGAGTTGGCTTTCTTGGGATCAAATACAGTTTAACTACATTTTTAAAAGATCTCTGGTGAAACTCTAAAACCTAAGTATACCTGTTACATTTGGAACTTGGAGATGAATATTTCTTCCTCATCAAAGAAATATCTAATACTATTTTCAAGTTAATAAAATTGAGTTTATCCTATTCTTTGGGTTTTTCATCTTAAATTAACTAAGAAAAAAACACTCCCATCAAAAATGTGTAACTTGGGGTTGATGGTATCGCTGAGTGGTAGAACACTTGCCTGACATAGTTAAGGCACTGGGTTTGATCCCCAGCACCAAGCAAATAAAAGCATAATTTGATTTAATCATTAGGAAACAATCAGATAGAGAGACAACCAAAATGAGACCTTCTCTAAAACAAGATGGGCTAAGAATTGTTTCAGACTAAAGGAAGCCAAAGATACATGATTTCTAAATGCAATGAATGTTCCTGAATTGAAAGAGGGAAGTATCCTACAAAGACTATTATTTGACTAATTGGAATATTTGGATATGGATAGTTTATTAGATAATATTGGGTCCACAGTAAATGCAATCAATGTTATAATTGTATTGTGGTTATATGAGCGAATGTCCTTGTTCTTAGGAAATACTATACATGCTGAAATAGAATTGAAGGATCATATCTGTAACTTGTTCTCAAACTGTTTAACAATGTCTATGAGTTGACAGATAAGTACAGAGAAAGTAAAATATGCAAAACATTAACTGTTGAATCTAGGAAATAAAAGCTAAAAAATGTTAAGTATATCATTCTTGTTACAATTCTACAGAATTAAAACTTTTCAGGCTGCGGATTTAGCTCAGTGGTTAGAGTGCTTGCCTTGCAAACACAAGGCCCTGAGTTTGATCCAGCACACACACACACACACACACACACACACACACACACACACACTCACACACACACAAAACACAAAAACCAAAAAACTTTTCAAAATATAAAATTGGAAAACACTAACAAAACCCTATAAAACAACCCACTGCAATTGAAATCAACAAATGTAAAATAATGGTAATTTATATAATTACCAGTTTGCATATTAAATTCTTCAGTTTAATGGACTGCAGAAGGACCAAAAATAAGAAGGTAGATTTATCCCTGTGAGTCTCTTTTTACCAGAGTCTTGGGGACATAAAGGAGAAACAAGCCTATTGAGGGCTCCAATGACCTGGCATTCAGGTTGCCATTGAAGAAGAAATCTTTAATGTAGATGGAAGAATAAAAGTACGTAAGGAGCTGAATCAATTTGGCCAAAAAGAACGAAGAGGCTTGCCTTACCAGATACTAAAATATGGCACAAAGTAACAAAGCAATCTCATTCAGTTTCAGGAACAAATAAATGACCAAACAGAACATGACAGAACTTCAACTTGGACCTAGTTATGTTCAGGCACTATATGGCAAAGGAGATGAGCGCACTAAGTTTAACATGTTAGTACTGAGCATTGGCTTACTATGTGAACCCATGATAGGATCATGCAGGGATCCTGTGATAGTAAAGCTGAATCCTTATCTTATATATGAAAGTGGAGTCCAAAGGCAGAAAAGGCCTAAATGTGACATTAGAACTATACACAATAGAAGGAAATGTAAGACAATGTACTTATTACCACCGAGTAAAGAAAGATTCCCTTTTTTTGGTGGGGGTAGTGCTGACAATCGAACTCAGGACCTTGTGCTTGCTAGGAAAGCAGTCTATCTCTTGAGCTAAATCCCCAGCCCCAAGAAAGATTTCTTGAACAAGGCCTTAAAAGCAAAAACAATAAGGAGAAAACAGAGTTGATAACTTACAATTATGAATTTCTATTCAATGAAAAAGTATAAATAAAAAGATAGATACAAAATTCGGAGGAGGTATTTTCTTTCCAAAGATGATGGGATTTAATAACTAGAATTAAAAAGAAGTCCCAGAAACCAGTGGGGCAAAAGAACACTCCAAGAAAATGGGCAAAGGATATAAAGACATAATTCACTGCAGTTAGGTTATGAATACACAAATGAGTTATGAATACACAAAAAGATATTCAAACCTAGTTGGTATCAGAAGTCCAAGTTTGCTGCCATCAGAGTAGTAGACTTTAGAAAGTCAGACAATATTGAGTACTAGGGAGAACGCAGGATGACAGGAAACCCCACTGATGGAGTCGTTCTTCACTTTGCTCATACACACCATGTCCAATCTGTCAATGAATCCTGTTTCTACTTCCAACTTTGTAATTGTTATGGTTTGAATCTGGAATGTCCCCCAACAGCTCATGTGTCAAAGGCTTGGTCTCTAATACAGCAATGTTCAGAGGTGGGGCTCTAAAAGGTGATTGGCTTACAGGAGCTCTAACTTCGTCAGTGGATTAATTCATTGATGGATCTGTAATTTTATGGCATTATTGGGATATGATGAAAATTTAGGAGGTGGGGGCTAGTTGAAGGGAGCAAGTCATGGAGGTATAGCCTTTGGGACTGTATCTTGTGCCTAGCCCCTTCTTTCTGGCTCTGTCTCACTGCTTCCTGGCCACCATAAGGTGAGCAGCTTTGATCCACCTGGCGTTTTGCCATGATGTTTGGCCTTGTCTCAGGCTCAAAGCAGAGGGACCAAGCCACCATAGACTGAAACTTCTAAAACCATGAGCCAAGATAAACCTTTCCTCCTTTTAAATTGTTTCACTCAGGTATTTTTGTCACAGCAGTGAAAAAGTGCTTAACACACACCATCCTTCCCCACTGTATAGTCTTCAAACAGTATCTGATAGGTGCCCATTTAAACATTAAGCCAGATCACATCAGCCCTCAAGACATGTCAGTTGCTTCCCATCTCACAGCAAAAGCCAAATTTTCTGTATATAGTATCTGGTTTCCAGCTATGGCCACCGAAACTCAGCTAGCCTTGAGGTGGGAGAATTATTCTGGATTAATTGAGTGGTACCAATTGAATCACAGGGGTCTTCGTAAGTGGAAGAGGAAGGGAAAAATGTCAGTGTTAAGAGTGATGCATGTGAGAAAAATTTGCTGATTACTGTTGGGTTTAAAGATCAATGGTACTATAAGCCAAGAAATGTGGGCAGCCTGTAGAAGCTGGAAAGGGAAGAAAATAGATTCTCTCCCAAAGTTTCCAGAGAGATGACAGCCCTGCTGACATCCTGATTGGGCTAGCACCCAGTGAGATCCATTTCAGATGTCTAACCTCCAGAACTGTACTGTACTAAATTTGTTTTGCATAATATCACAAGCCTGTGGCAAATTGTCATAGTAGCCATGGAAACTCATACAGCAGCTAACGCCCTCTCCTAGAGCTCTCTCGTATTCTATGCCAGCCCCATGAGCTCACTGAGGTTCCTCAAGCATATGCTATGCCAAACCCTCATCTGCTTTAGGGCCTTTGTACTTATAGTTTTCTCAGCCTGAAACGATTTTTGAATTGCAAACCACTCCCACTGGGGATAATTTGTGACATGGGCCTCAAACTACGAAGAGCTGGCAGATTTCTGCTTCCTGTCATAATGGAGTAACAGGAACCAGATTAATCCTCGTGCTTTAACCATTTATAAAAATCAACAACAACACATGAAGCAATGGTTTTTAGATTTGGGACAACGGGCAGTGTAGGAGAGTGATCCCTGAGAGAAAGGGATAAACAAAGGGAATCATAGAGAAGGGAATTCTTGCCTGGAATTTTTCAGGCTTCCACACAAGAAGCAGACCCAATCCAGTCTGGTCATTTTCATGAATTGAGAAGATAGTTTGAGGAGACCAAGTGGCTAGAATTTGTGGAGAGAATTGAGCGGCACAGAGTGAGAAAGGATTCCAGAGATCTTCAGAAGATTTCCCTTCAACTCTCAGCTGAGTACTGACAAGAGCATGATGGGAATAAAACATCTGAGGCCTGAGAGAGAACTATCAGAAAGAAGGCAGAATAATTGCCGGAGCTCACACAGAGTCAAGACTGGTTTATGTTCCCACCAGTCAGGTGGAAAAACATCCTGATATTTGGGGCACTGGGTAGAGTCTATAGCATGGTCTTTGCTCAGTAATAAAGCCAAAATTGTCCTAAAGATTACCTTGGACTTAGGAAATTTTAAAAGTTAGCTGCTAGCTGGGTGTGGTGGTGAATGCCTACAATTCCAGCACTCTGGGTTACTGAAACAGGACTGCAACTTTGAGCCCGAGTTGGACAATTTAGCAATTTAGTGAGACCCTGTCTCAAAATAAAAAATAAAGAATAATAATAACAATAAAAGGACTGGGGATGTATGTAGCTCAGTGGAAAGGCCCTGGGTTCAATTCCTCATACCAAAACAACAGCAGCAAAACCTGGCCACTAAATAGCATTGTCTAATACGGTGGAACTTAATATCGTGATGGAAATACATATTCTATGTCTACATCATAGACACTAACCACATGTAGCTTTTGGAATGTGAAATATGGATAGTACAAATGAGGAACTGAAATTTAATTTTATGAACATAAATTTAAATAGTCACATGTAGCTAATGGCTTCTATTTTTGTACAGATCTAAAGGATCAAAGTGTTCCCAACTAACCTCACCATACCTCAGGAGAAAGCCAAACATATTTAAACACACACACACACACACACACTCTCTTATATCCAAATATGTAAAATCTGCAACATTTGGCAGTCAATCAAAACTTAGGAGGCATGAAAACACACAGAAAACTATAACTTATAATCAGGAGGAATAAAAGTAGAGGCAAATCCACAAATTACACAGATGATAGAACGAATACACGAGTACCTTAAAGCAGCTATTGTAAATACATTCTATGTCTCAAGGTAGAGTGAATCATGAGCATGATATAGTGTGAAATGGAAGATTTCTTTAAAAAATAAAATCCCCATAGAAAATTTCATTTTCATTTTCATAGATGAAAAATACAGTGTCTGAGATAAAAAATATGGGTGGAACTAACACTGACAATTGAAAGAAAGATACGGCATTGGAAGACTGGGGAGGTAACTTAGGGTGCTTGCCTAGCGTGTGTGAAGCATGGGTTCCAACTTTAGCACTGCAAAAATCTCTATCTATCTAGTTCCTATAGAGACATAAAAATATGTAGATATATCATACAATGTATAGGTACAACTACATTTAAATATATATTTATATAGCTATATTAATACATAGATACAACCATATAGATAGGTAGATGTAGATACATGAGAATATCTACATATATAGCAATGGGAACTATCTAATCTAAAACAATGCACAGAGCCTTGGTGAGCAATGGGGCACCACCAAGTAGCTCAACATACGTGTACTTGGAGTCTCCAATTTTTTGTCTTTTTTGAAGGGATTGGGAGTGGCACAGGAAAAAAAAAAGGCAAAACAGAGGTTTTTGTACTGAAGCCTTTGAAATGATGGAGAAACTAAAGGGCTGGCAAACCCAGACCTTAGAACTACACATAAGCCACATGTCACAGGAGAGGCAGAACACTCACCACTCCTGGGGTTTAAAGAGAGGGAAGGGCATTTTCACTTTCTTGGGCTAGGGGAGTAAACCCTCAGTCCTTGATAGGAAAAGAAAGGAAAATTCTTACGTACTTTTTTGACCTTCAAAAGATCTTTTCCCAAAATTCTTTCCAAAGAATCTTCAGTAACACCTAGGGGGCACAGGTAAATGCTTAAACTTTTCTTACTTTTTCCCATTTCCTGCATTAGCAGTCCTCCCTCTCCCCCTTAAGTCTTCAACTCCAACTGAAAGAGTTTTGTTTGGTTTTGGTGCTGGGTAGTGCACCCTGGGCCTCCTGCAGCTCAGCACCTTGCCCTACCACTGGGCTACACCCCAGCCCGACATAGTTTTAAAGTTAATACATTCTTTTTATTTGCTTTCTATCATGCTAGATGAGACTCTTCAAAATAATCAGTGTTTGACAAACTTTTCAGGATGGTCTTTTGAGAGCCCATGCTTTTTGTTACTTATTTTTAAAATCAGTTATATGTATTATTTAAAAGGAAATGTGCTACTCCCTGGATCTTCTCACCGCTTCAAAATGACAATTTTATTTTCTAGTATCTAGTTATATTTAGAAAATATATAGTATATGAAAATAAAAGTTTATCCCTTCCAATACCACCTTGTGGAAAAAGTGAGTACTCACCGGGGAAAAACAGGAATTGTTAGTCTCATTACATGTGAGCTTACTTTTGAAATGCAAAGGTTTATACCACATCAAGATCAGAGGACTGCTGTAAGACCCTATCTAACGTAATCTGTAGGAAAAGAGAGGGAAGTAAGGTCACCATTGTAGTTTAGAAAAAGGGTGAGGCATGTTAAATACTTAGAAACATTAAGACTGTTTCTTTTCAAGCTAGAATCCAGAATATTCGCATTGTTTATTTTTTCACTTAGAAGCTCATTTCTTCACTTTACGGTAACCTAGTTGCTTCCCGCCCCCCCGCACTTGTTAAATGAGTGTTCCCAGATCGAAGGCTCCTAAGTGAGCTAAAACAAGCTTAAACAGTATTAAACAGGAAAAAAAAATCGATACGTTGTTAAACATCGCCTGAGGCTGTATATACCTTTTCTTTGTTAACCATCGCCAGATTTTTTGCAAAGAGGACTTGGAAGGGGACTGGCACATGGAGAAGGAATACCAGCCTGGGATCTGGGATTTTACCGACACCTCCCGCCTTCAGCCTGACTCGATTGTGCATGGCTGACCGAGGCCATGGGTCCACGGGCTCCCCAGACAGGAAGCTGCATGCGCTCACCGGACAGGCGGCTCATTCCCAGGAGTCTGGAGCTGGAGGACCCGGCCAGAGAGGTGACCTCAAAACGGGCTCCTGGCTGTAGTAGGAGCTGTGTCCAGGAGCAGCCGTTCTAATAAACGTGGGTACAGAGCGACGTCCGATCCCTAGGAAAAGGCACAGAGCCACAGCCTCTAAGCAGCAGGTGTGGGTGGCCGGGGCGGGGGAGACACACAGACAGTCGTGCGCATGCGGGTTCCGTCCAGGTGTGGCGGCGCGAAGGAAGTCGTGAGAAAGGGGCTGGGCGCTGGTTACTAGGAGACGGGACGCTCGGGGTCGGGCGTCTAGGCGCTGCGTGGGCGTGCGCCTGCGCGGCGCGGATGGGCCACGAAGAGGCCTCTCCTAGGCGCCCTGTGAGGAGGACAGGTGGACGTAGGCGACGCTACGTGCGTGGGTGCGCGCGCACGGCTTGTAGTCCCCCAGCGAGGGCGGGTCGGGCCAGGTACGCGTGCGCACGGGGCCTGGGGGCGCGCCGGACGGAAGCGGAGCGAAGGCGCCGGGGAGGTGGCAGAAGAGCCCCCTCAGGTACGGAGGGAGCGTGAGGGCGGGCCCGACGGCGCGCAGGCCGTCGCCAACCGCCCCCGCCTCCCTCCTCCCGGGTCCCACCTTCCTCCGCCTCCGCCGGGGCGGGGCCAGGCCGATTTGGGGGCGGGCAGGGCGAGGCAAGGGGCGGAGGATGGAGACCCGGCTGGCCCTGGAAGGACCGCGGTGGCCTGGGCCCGGCAGTCGCAGGGATGAGCTCCGGGGAGGACGGCGGGCCCGAAAGCCCGGGGAGGGCCCCGCAGCTCCAGGTAGACGCTGCGGAGATGCGCGGGGACTGCGGGCGGCCCGGGTGGGACTCCGCGGCCTGGGCGCTGTGAGGGGAGGTGGTGGCCCGGGAAGGCCCCCGGGAGCAAACCTAGTCCTTGGTGGTGTTTCTTTGGAGTTCACGGTTGAGCCCAGTTCCTATGGTGACCGCTTCGCCTCCTGCCGCAGCTCTCCGCTGGATTGTCGGGGAACTGTTCTGCTTAGAAACGCTCTGGAGTGGAGCCGAGGAACTTGGAAGTCAGATTTGGGTCGTTTTTGTAGACTTCGGGAGGCGAAGGGCCGAGATCATGCAGGCATTTGCATAAAATCCCATATAATTTCAGTAGAAATAGTACACAGGAAAGGCAGGGTAAGCTGGCTTTTGGACTTAACCCAAATACTACATATATCCTTTATTATTTTCAAATAAAGTCAACGATTGTGGTTTCAGGAAAACATTACATAGATGAGTGTCTCAGCGTTTTCCCCTTTCCATTCTAGGCAGTTCTGTCACAGGATGACAGAACTGTTTTAAATTCCCTCTGTTGTCAATATTTTCAAGTACACTGTTTAAGTAGTAAAGAAATATAGAATAACAATGAGTTTGTAATGGAACGAATAGGTTATTTATAAGTAAAGAGAGATAGTGTCACATTTACTTATGCATCTAGGATAAAACTGGTTCTTGTTTATATTTTAATTGGTCAATGAACTAAGTCCATCGGTCTTAACTATTGGGAAACAGCTAGGAAGCTTATTACATTAATGAAATATTTCAGATCTGTACTTTGGTATTATTTAACAGCAGCTTTCAAAATATATCTGATTTTATTTGCTTTCTGAAGAAAAAATAAAATCACTGCTTGTAGCCCAGAGGATGTAGAGATTTTCAGAGCTCTTTTCTGTCTTGTCAGTTGCTTAGCACTGTTTGTTCTAAATTGGCTTGGTTTTAAAGCCTCCCGTGTTGCACAGGCGATTAGAGCAGATGTTATTCATCCCTTTCATCTCAGTCAAGTACCTTTCTCTCCCCAGCGATTTTCACTGTCCGATTTCTAAGATAGCCACTTCCTTTCTTTTTCTTATAGTTTCACCATCTTTGTATAATGTGAGCATGCATATTATAGTTTGGTTTGTTTTTGAACTTTATGTAAATAGAATCTTACTAAGTATTCTTTTTGCATCTTGCTTCTTCATTCAACATTGTGTGTGTGTATGTGTTTTAATATATGTTTGCAGTACATAATAAATACATTAATTGTGTAGAGTTGGTACTTGTATAAAACACATCTTAGTTTTTTTGTCTTTTTCTCTACCCCCACCCTTCCTCCCTCTCTTGGTCCCCTTCCCAAAAGGGATAAGATCCCAAGATAGGGAGAAGATCTCTCCTTGTTTCCCGTTGTATATTATTTTGCTCTTTAAATTATTTGTACTTTGGGTTTCTCATATAAGAGAAACCATATAATATTTAAGCTTGTGAGTCTGATTTATTTCACAACATTAGAATGCACCTTGGATATTGTTTTTTTAAGATTCACCCTTATTGCTTGTAATTTGCAGATTAGTGTTCCATTGTTATACTAAACTACAGTTTATCTGCTGTTGGTGAAACCTCTTGGTGAGGTTAGTGTTATGGTTTGTGTCTAGATGTCCCCCCAAAGCCTCATGTGGTAAGAGATAGCTGGATCTAGAGTGTGTGATTACTAAATTGATCCATTGATCGGTTTGGCATTGTTCTGCTGGGATCAAGGATGTGAGACTGAGATTGGGGGTGGGAGTGCGGGCCGCCCTGGGGGCAGGTACCCTAGGTAAAAGATACAGGAAGAAGCTAACTAGCTGCTTGTTTGCATTGCTTATTTGCATACATTCCTTGCATTTCCTCACTTGACTTTGCTGCCGGTGGGCTGCCGGTCTGCCACGCTGCCCCGCCACCTCGGACCCAGCGGACTATAGACTGAAACCTCTGCAGACCGTGAGCTAATAAACCTTTCTTCCCCTAACTTTGGGTGTCGAGTATTCTGTCCCAACAACGAGAGAAAAGTAACTAAAACAGTTAGTTTTTACAATTTGGGGCAATTATGAAAGACACTGCTATGAATCTTTTTTTTTTTGAGACAGGGTCTCCCTATGTAATTCAGGCTGGCCTTGAACTCGTTGCGACCCTCCTACCCCAGCCTCCTGAGTACCGGGATTACAGGCATGTGCCACCACACACCTGGCAAATATTCTTATAAGTACATCCCAGGAGAATCTTTTGAAGTGAGTTAATTGGTAGCGTAGATGTTACCTCTTATTTCACCACAGATTGAAAATTCTACCAGATAGGAACTTCCTTAAATTTCTACCCCTCATCTAAATCTTCACTTAGGCTTGTTGTTTTATTCTTAACTCAGAGGACAATGCATACTCTACCTGGGCTTCCTCGTATTACCTCATCTTCTTTCTCCACCAGGTACATTAACCTGTCTTAGGAATTATTGTTTCTATACTGTTCTATACCTGAGGTCATGGACTTTAGGGAATTCTTCAAAACACCTGTATTTGTAAAGTTTTGTGTGTACAGATGAGTATTCTTTATTCAAAACACTTGAGACCACAAATGTCAGAAGACCACATTTTGAATTTGGGGGGGTGTTGAAACATGCATAAACATAATGAAATATTTTGAGGATGGAACCCGAGTTTAAACATGAAATTCATTTAAATTTCATATATACGTACCTTAAATATGGTATGAAGGTAATTTTTTTTTTCAATATTGGGGATCAAACTCTACCACTGAACTCTACTCCCAGCACCCGCCCCCTTTTTTTTTGAGATGATCTTGCTCAATTGCCCAGGCTGGGCTCAAGTTTGTGATCCTCCTGTCTCAGCCTCCCAAGTAGTTGGGATTATAGGTATTTGTTACTTCACCCACCTGAAGGTAATTTTGAACAATATTTTTGGTGTACATACGTTTTGATTGTGGCCATATACATGAGGTCAGGTGTGAAATTTTTTACTTGTGGCTTCTATCAGCACTCAAAGAGTTCTGGATTTTGGAATATTTCAGGTTTTGGGTTTTTAGATTAGGGATGTTTAACCTGTATTTGCATTTTTCTGAGAAGAAAACTCAGGGCTTTTGTTTGATTCTACAAAAAGAGGTCCTTAATTTAAAGAGAATTAACAACTTTCTTTCTTTTTTTTTTTTTTTTTTGGGCAGGGGATAGTATCCTCTCACTATGTAGTTCAGGCTGGTCTTGAACTCACTATGTAGTTCAGGCTGACCTCAAACTTGCAGTGATCTTCCTGCCTCAGGTTCCTGAGTGTTTTTGTTTTTGTTTTTGTTTTGGGGTATTTTTGGTGTTTTTGAGATAGGGTCTCACTGTGTGGCCCAGGCTGGCCTCAAACTCCCAGTGATCTTCCTGCCTCGGCCGCTTGCTTTTTTTCTTCTTATACCATCACTCTTGTACAATTTTGGTCATCCTCCAACTTTTGCTCTTTCTTCCTCTTGCAATTATGCATAAAAGTAGTATACATTTCTATTTCCTTTTTAAGAAATCCTCAGTCATTCATTAGTCCTCTTCAGATTTACCTCCACTCCATCCTTACTACTGAACCTGTTTTATTTAAATAATCAGAATTCATTATTTTGAAATTGTTTTATTGGGTATGAATATTTTATTGAATAACTATAAAACAAGTGTTTTATTGAGCAGCTTTATGGTGGACAGTTTTCAGGCACTGGAAATATCAGAGTGACCTGGACTAAGAATGTAGCTCAGTGGTAAAGTGATTGCCTAGCATATGTGAGGTCCTGGGTTGGCTCTCTAGACTCCTTCCTTCCCCCACAATAATAGAAAGAAAACAAAAAGAAGAAGAAAATAGGTATTGTTTTAATTACTTTTCTCATTGCTAAGACAGAAATACCCAACACCCAACGTTAAAAGAAGAAAGATTTATTTGGCTCATGGTTTGTAGAGGTTTCAGTCCATAATCGACTGGCTCTGAGGCAGGGTGGCAGGGTGGCATGGCAGAGGGGCATCACAGAGCAGCGAGAAGGAGCAGAAGACAAACAGCAGCAGCAAGCAATGAAGAACAAGCAGTAACCCTCTTTCTGTCCAGGATACCTGTCCTGAGGGCAGATAGAGCTCACATCCAGGGTGGGGCACCCTTAATTCTACCCAGAACCACACCAAAGCAATCAGTGGACTAATTTAGTAATCACACACACTTAATCCCAGCATCACACACTCTAGATCCAGCCACCTTTGAGAAGCCCCACCTATGAACTAATGCAGCTTTAGGGGGATATCTAAATACAAGCCATAATAGGTATCGTAGTTACCAGACAAGACCTTACATGTCTTGGAGTTTGTTTCCTAGTAAGGGGAAGACAGACAATAAACAAAAGAGCAAATACATGATACAGGTTCAAGTAGCAATAGTGCAAATAGCCTAAAGGGTGACTGGGAGAGGAGGCTACTTGAAGAAAGAAGTAGATGAGACTCCAACATTTCAGTGGGACTGCTGAGGAAAGTTCCTAATAGGGAAAGTAAGGGTGGAGGCCTTGAAATGAAATGAGATTGGCATGCATCTTAGTCCATGTGTGCTACTCTAACAAAGTATCATACGCTGGGTAACTTGTAAACAACAAAAATTTAATTCCCAATTCTGGAGCCTGAGAAGTCCAAGGTCCTGGCACCAGCAGATTCTGTGTCTCTTGAGGCTCTATTTCCTATATCACAGACACTTTCTAGTTTTTTCCTTACAGGATAGAAGGGGCAAGGGAATTCCCTGGGGCCTTCTTTATAAGGGCAATTAAGCATATTTTAATCCTCTCCCAAAGGCTGCACCTCTTCTTTGGGAGGGGTATGCTAGAGATTGAACCCAGGGTCTCAGGCATTTTAGACCACTGAGCTACATCCTCCGTCCCTGTTCCTCTTAATATGATCACTTTGGGGTTAAGATTTCAACATGTGAGTTTGGGAAGCACAGATAATTGAGATCATAGCAGCACATTAGAGGAACAGAAATGGAATAAATAAAACTAGTGGAGAAACAGAAAAGAGAGTACCAGATCTATTAAGTAGAGGCAAGGATCAAATCATATAGGGTCTTAAAACATCTCCATTTTATTCTGATTGCAGTGGGAAGCCACTGGACTGTTTTTGAGTATTATCTCACTTTAAAATTTTTTTTTATTTTTAACTTTTTACCAAGAACATGTATTGGTACATTGTATACATAATGATCATATTCAACATGGTTATTTTGTACTTTATTTTTAAAAAATTTTAAAATTAGTACATGTATGTAGCACATAATGTTATATTCATCAGTTGATACATGTACATAACACATCTCTATTTTTTCTTCATCCCCTTCTCCTCACCTCCTTCCTCTCTCCATCTTTTGGACTCCTTTCTTTTTGCAAAAGATCCATCTTCCTGTTTCCTATTATCTTTTAATTTGGTCTTTAATGTATGTATATATAGTTTCTCATATAAGAAAAACCATGTGATATTTAAGCTTGTGTCTGATTTATTTCACTTAACATTATAGCAGTCTAAAGGTCCATCCATTTTCCTACAGAGGACTCAAATTTATCCTTTATGGCAGAGTAGTATCTAGAGTGACTGATTTGATTTTAATGTGGAGAATAAGTTGTAGGGGAAAAACAGAGGAAGCAGAAAGACCAGTAGGAACTTTTAGTAATCTAGATGGGAGATGATGGTGACTTGGACTAAGGAGGTGGTAATAAAAACATTCAGAGTAAATGTTCTTAGAATATATTTTAATGGTGGAACCAACTAGGCTTGCTGATAAATGAGTCAGTGAAAAAGTAAACAAATATGACTCCTTAGATTTCAACCTTGAGCACATGTACAAATGATGATGCCATTTGACATGAGGAAAACTGGGGAAGAATGTAGTGGAAGCAGGGCTGAGGGCAAGCTGCAGGATTTGAGAGGCCTATTCCAGACTTGTTAAAGTGGCCATGGCTATGGACATCCAGTAAGAGCAATATAATGTGTTAAATGCTCTGAAGGGGCTATATTGATAGCTATGAGGAATGAAAAGGAGATTCTAACTCTTGGGGAAGTAGAAGTCAGAAATACTTCTTTGTGGTCCTTTTCTGTGTGTCCCCTTACCAAACATGTGCATTACTGATGTGATAGGAGTCATGCTGTGCTGTAATTTCAGATCTGTTTTGGACTTTGGCAAGCTAAGTGTTGAAATTGTAGATTTTTGTTTATTTTCCATTTTAACTCCCATATACTAATATAATTGGTTTGTTCTTATTCTGGCTATTTGTAAATTTGATTAGTGAATAAATGTGATTATTATAATCTGATAGCGTGAGTTGAAACAGTAATAGGAATTTGTATTTGAGAAAAAATTTAGTGAAAATGTCAGTAGGACTTGATGGTTGATTAGATGAGTTAGTGAGAGGAATTAATAATAGTGATAATAAACCATATATGGTACTTATTATATGCAAGGCACTAATTTAAGTGCTTTACATATACTAATTTAATCCTCATACAATTCTATGAAGCAGGCACTACTATCATCATTCCTAGTTAATAGACAAGCCACAGCCAGAAAAACATGTTCAGGGTCACACAATGAGGCAACAGAACTAGGATTACTAACATAGCAATCTGACATCGAAATATATGCTCCTAACCACTATGCTATGTTATTTCTCAATGGAGAATGAAAGTTTCACTTGCATTCTCTGAGATCTAGACAGAAATACCAAGTCCCATTCTAATGGATATTGATACTAGAAATACAGAAATTTGGAAGCTATTCACATGGCCTGAGGTATGGAAATAGGCAGGCTATGAGTGGTAATTTCAAATATGCCCTCAGGAGTGTTGCTTCCAAAGCTACAAGAAGGAAGGTAGCAGCTCCACCGTGCTTATTCATGATTGTCATGCAGATTTGTGGCCTCTTCCTACTTTAATTCTTATACTAGCCGAATAGGTAATTTTTCAGAATCTCTATTTGACTGCTCAACTTATCAAAGAAAAGAAAGAAAAGGTCAATCTATCTCCTTTAGTACATTGTTTCATGATCAACCTCAGCAAAATTTTATTGGCAGGTTGGTGGAGAGAGAACTTCCAGGTATTGCTTGTGCTTAAGATTCTCATAACTTTGTGAGAAAGACATATGCAGAAAAAATGAATAGCTGCATAAATTGTTCTATAATCAGTATATTGAAGTTTTAATGAAGAAGTGATTATTATATAACAGTGATAATAGAGAAGACCTCCTGGAAAACTTAGAATTCAGGCTGAGCCTTAAAAGTGTCTAGTTAAGAAAATTGCTTCTAAGCATATGTATTAAGAATGTATAAAAGCGGGCTGGGGATTTAGCTCAGCAGTTAGAGTGCTTGCCTTGCAAGCACAAGGCCCTGAGTTCAATCCCCAGCACCAAAAAAAAAAAAAAAAGAATGTATAAAAGCCAGGTGTGGTGGTGCATGCCTGTAATCTCAGCACTTGGGAGGCTGAGGCAGGAGGATTGCTGTGAGTTTGAGGCCTGCCTGGATTACATAGTAAGTTCAAGGCCAGCCTGAACTACATAGTGAGACCCTGTCTCAAGAAAAAAAAGAAAAGAAAAAAAAGAATGTATAAAATTGTCTTGAGAAGAGGGGTTCTTGAAGGTTTCAAGTAGGAAATAAGTTTGAAAATGAGAATTATGAGGAACTCTGAATGTTGAACAGGTTTACATTTTAATTAAATACACCCTTGAATTCAATCTGAGGTAGTAACCAAATAATGATTGCAGGGCAACTTCTTTTGAAATTCAGAATCTCAGGTCTACTGTGAATAAAAGTCAGCAACTCAGCTTTCCTAATGCTGGGACACAATCTCCAACACACATAATTTAAAGGAAGTGAATGTTAATTTGGCTCATTGTTCAGGGGATTCAGTCCACTGCTAGCTGGTTCTAAGTCAGAAATATCATGGCACAAGCTCATGGTGGAGCAAAGCTGCTCAGTTCATGGTGGCTAGGAAGTAGAGCAGTGGAACAGTGCCAGAGAGGAACTGGCAAGGGACCAAATATATTACCCATGACTCATTCAGGCACACCCGGGAGGATGGTCTACTAATCTGCAAGGTGATCTCAATTTAATGAAGTTGCCATATCAGAGTTAGTGGTCACAATCTACCCCTTGTCAGCTTCACACCTCAAAATATTTCCTTAAACAACACTTAATCTCCACATAAGGACAATATCAGGTTCATAATTTCACCAAACACGATACAACTATCCCATATACAATCAGAAATGCAGTACTCCCTTCCCCAAAGTTTCAACAGTTCAAATGTTTTTCAAAAGTCCAAGTCCAACTGTGTTCTGAGACTCAAGGCAAACTGTTAGCCATAAACATCTGTAAAAGTGAAAAGGAAGTTGCACAATCCCAAGGTGAAATAACACAGGGTAAACATTCCCATTTCAAAAGGGGGGAATGGGGAATAAAAAAGAATCAGAGCAAAGCAAGACCAAAACCCAGCAGGGCAAACATTAAATCCTGTACTGCATATTCAGCATCTGGGGCAGATGGTGGTAAATGAGATTTCCAAGGACGTGGGAGGCCCCACAAGGCCTCTCTCTTGGGCTGGCTCCATGACAGATTCAGCATTTATCAACTGATGCTCTGCATTCCTAGCATCTCTGACCTGCTGAGGTCTCCACTGCATCAGAAATTCATGTACTGCCCTCTCGGGGGCTCTTGCCTGGCTTCCTGGGCCTTTGAGATCTGTGTGGAAATCTGACCCCCACCACTCTTGCATTCTGCATGCCTGTGAAGCCAGTGTCACGTGGATGATGCTGAGGTCTGCTGTAAGTGGAAACGTATCCCGGGTCCTTGGATCTGGAGTCAGTGGCCTCTCTAGTGCGTGGAGTGCTGAGCATGGTGAAGTGAATCCTGGGAGCCAGTTCCCCAGGAGGCCCTCCTCAGCAGGGGCCCAGGGACTCTCTTTTCACAAGGGTGATGCTTTTGCACCCTAGGGGTTTGGGGAGTCTTGTTGTTTGGGGGTCGCTTGTCCTTCTACAAAGTACTTGTTTTTGTTTTTTTAATGGGAGTAATCTCTTTAGCAGTCATACCTCCTTTGATACCAACTTTATACATGGTTCATTCTGGGCGAAAATTTAAATTTTCAAATTTTCTTTTCTTTTCTTTTTTTGGTGCCCGGGATCAAACTCAAGTCTGGGTGCCTGCCAAGCGAGCACTCTAAGTTTTCACATTTTTTCTGCTCTGCCTTTTGTCTCCAGTTCTCACCATAAATTTGGCTAAGCAGTCAGCAGTACCCAGGCCTTAGCCTGAATGTTAGGCCATCTTGAGATTTCCTCCTCCAGATTAGTTAGTTCACCGCCCTTGGTCTCAGGACACGGGGAAAGTACAGACAGATTCTTTGCCAGAGCACAGCACAAATGACCTCTGGTCCAAATGCCTGTGGAGTTCTTGCTCCCAGAAACTGGCCAACACTAGCCTTATTGTCCATATTCCCATTAACACTCTGGGCTCCTGGACTCTGTCCTGTCAGGCTGTGTTCTGCATTCTGGGGTGTTTCCAGTCCACAGCCTCACTCCCTTCCAGACTCCTCCCATGACCAGCTCCAGAGGCTTCTAACTCGCATTGTCAGGTGGAGTCAGGGCAGCGTCCCCACTGTCACCGTTGGTGTCACTTTTTGGTATTAGTCAGCCCTCCTGTCCCTGAGACACAATACCCTACAGCACAATTTAAAGGAGAGTTTTAATTTGGCTCAGAGTTCAGAGGATTCAGTCCATGGTTGGCAGCTCCAAGGCAGAAATACCCTGGTAGAAGGTTGGATAGAGGAAGACCACTCAGCTCGTGTCATTTGGAAAGCAGCAGGGGACGGTGCCAGAGGAAAACGAGCAGGGGGTCCTGTGTAGTACCGTGCATGCCGCCAGCACACACCAACACACTCAGGAGTGCACTTTGCTGATCTGCTAGTGTTTCTAATCTAACAAAGCTGACATATGAAAACTCTGAAAGTCAAGCAGCTTTGCATTTTAATTAAGTGGATTCTTGAAATTCAAACTGAGGTATTAAACTATCATGTGATTGCAGGGCAGCTTTTTCATAGTGCAGAATTTCAGGTCTGCTGTAAGAATCTACCTTTAACCAGGATTCCTTGGTTTATAGGTTTTATGCAGTTGTTCTGCATAAATACTGTATCAGTTTACACTTGTACCAGTGATGTGTAAAGATGCCAAGTTTCATATCCAAGGTGATGATTAAAACAGGGTTCCTCAGTGTTGCTTTCATTGCTGTCTACTCCAAAGGGTGACATTGAACATCTCTGTAAAATGTCCGTATTTGTTACCAGTTTTTTTATTAGGGTATTTCTTTTACTTTTTTATATAGGAATTATTTATATATTAGGGAAATTAGCCCTTTGTGATATGAGTAAAAAACCTTTTTGTTGACATACAATACCAATAGCAGGCATATTGCTAATGGTTCCTGTATTGGACAACAGTCTGTGGCCACACCACCCTGAAGGTGCCCTGTCTCATCTGTACTGGACAACCTAGAGGTGTACTACGCACTTTGCTACTGACTCATATATCTTCTTAGAATAATGATAGGATAAAGCATGTCCTTGAAAAGCATGTTCAATATCATAATCTTACATTTAAAAACAAATAAGTTTTTAAACATAATTTTAAGAAATTAAAGCTTGAAATCCTCTTGACTGATGAAACATAGTTAATAGCTATTGAAAATGTATCTAAGAATGTTACTGATTTTCAAAGTTTATTGGTTATTGTGAGAAATCACAGAGCTATTTTAAATTGAATCCTTCTGTGTATTTCCATTTTTTCCATTAGGTTACCACCAAAGAACATCATTCTGGTCTAGGGGCTCCAGTTTCTGAAGCTGAAAAAAACCAGAATACTCTCCAGCTAGAACAAGAAGTGAAAAACCAAGATAAATTCATCTCCACACTGAAATTACAGGTCACTTTTAGTTTACATATGTATTTCTCTTGAGTTAATTTGGGATGAGAACCTATTTTAAAACAAGAAGATGGAGAATAAATAATTATTGATTCAGAGCTTGTTGAAATCTAATGGGTCTAAAAATTATTTAAATTTTATCTTAACTATTATGACACATATGTATTCAGAGGGATTAAGTGCAAACTGTGTGCCGAGCGTTGTATCAGGTGCTTTAAAGTACATAATTTTACTTAATTAACCATTCCCAACCTTGTGAACTAGTGATGTTATTTCTATTTACTGTATATGGATGGAAACTGAAGTTCTAAAAGGTTAAATAATTATAATATTCAATTAATAAAAGCTGATATCTCTGAACGCTCAAGTCAGGCAGGATTTGAACCCAGTGCTCGGAACTGAAAGTTCAGTAGTGTTCTGTTCTCCTGGTGCCTAGTATATAGTGTAGTTATTAACAAAGGATATTAAAAGGCATTTCTGGGGACACAGAATAGACTTCCATTTTCCTCTTCCTCCTATTAAATATACCTAGAAACTCAACATTGTATATATAAAACAAATTTAAGAAATGTAAATAGAAGGAAGAAACCTAGTTAGGGACCTCAAGACACAAATAACAGCATGTTAGTGAATTCCTGTACTTTCTTTTTCTCCATATGTCTTAGACAGAGTGCTAGAATAACTGGCACCTGGAAATGACAATGGGCACAGTCAAAAAAAGACCCCAGAAAAGGCATCCCACCTTAGCCAAAAGTCTAGGAAAGGGACAGCCATACAAGGCAGACAACTTTTAGACAGTAACTGCTCAGTCCAAACACCAGAAAAAACTCCAGCCCCATTCCCTCCAGCCCAGGCGAGAGCCTCAGTGAGTGAAGGTGAACCTTTTAGAGCTTTCAGTGATATCAAAGAGCCGGCTGTGGCACGTGTGCCACAGGTTTACCACTACCGGCCTAGAATTTGACCCTTGCCAGGCTGTAACAAGGAGCTTCACCTGTGCCTTCTATGGCCTCATCTTCTGCACCACGCTCTCAGCCAGCATGGTATCAAGGTTGACTGAGGAACCAGCACTTTCTTCCCCACTAGGTAGTAAGGAGCCCCTGCCCGCTTGGTTTCAGAGAAGCCGCGTAGGGAGGCAGGGCATCTGCTCCCACCCTGTAGTGAGAGGTGTCCCTCTCCTTGCTAAGGTGGTGTCAGAAGATACCTAGTGCAGAGTCAGGACTTTTACTGCTTCTCAGCACTAGTGAGTCCACCTGGCAACAGTGTCAGTGGCGGGCTCATGGGGAGCAGTAATGAAGTGTCTCTTCCTTCCAGTTCAGTGGTAATGCGGAGGCCTAGTGGAGAGCCTGCCTGTCCGCCCCTGCCTCCCAGTAACAAAGAGCCTGTCCTCAGGTGTCGGTGAAGGCCAAGTGGAGAGACCGGAGTTCCACCCGTGTAACAGCAGTGAGACGGTGTCCCCCTTTTCTGGCAGGAGTAATGTCGTAGGAGGCCCGCCAGAACCTGAGATCCCGCGTGTTGAATGCCAGATCTCAGTAGGAGAAGTTCACTCATCTTCGTAGGAATCAGGAGTGTCTGAGAAAAGACAGCAGGAGAAGCAAACACTGAAATCAAACGTATCCTAATACACTGTCAGGGATTTGAAAAGCACTTACATAAAGGTTCAGCAAGCAATTTTGAGCCCATCTGAACCTAATAAAAAATATGACGTCTCAGCTGAGAAATAAAAGTTACAAAGAAGAACCACAAATGTTTGTAGCAGCCTTAATTGTAATTGTCCAAACCTGGAAGTAGTGAGCTGCCCGTCACTAGGAAGACAGATGAGCCAACTGCACTGTGCGCGTGCGCCGAGCAGTGCTCAGTGATTGCAAAAGTGAGCCGCACGCCAAGCCTGGGAAAGGCCTGGCGGAACCTTGAGAGAACATTGCAGGTGCGAGAAAATCCGCAATGCTGTGTGATTGCACTTACATGACATCCCAAAGACAAACTGTGGAGACCGAGAAAAAGAGCACTGGTCACGAGGGATTTGGGCGGGGAGGGGGGCGAATAGGTGGCGTGTGGGGGTTTTTAGGGCAATGAAACTATTCCGTACAATATAGTGATGGTAGGTAGATACCGTTCTGCATTTAAACCCACTGAGTGTGCAATGCTTAGAGTAAGTCCTAGTGCAAACTATGGACCTTAGTCAATACTGTGTCAGTATTGGTTCATCAAATTATTTATTAATTAATTAGTTTATTTATTTATTTATTTATTCTGGTAGTGGGAATTGAACCCAGGAGCTTTGCACTGAGCTCCATTCCCAGGGCCCCTCTCAGGCATGCACCACTGTGCCCAGCTTCAGTTCAATTTTTAACAAATACACCACACCAATATAAGATATAAATAATAGGAAAGACTGTCACAGGGAGGAGGTGGGGGTGTATGTGAGAGCTCTGATTTTGATTAATTAAAGCATAGACAAAAAGTGTAGACAAGGAAAAAAAATTCTAAATCATATATCTGATAAAAGCTCAGCATCCAGGATATATAAAGAGCTACAACTCAACCAAAACAAAATAAAACCTTCCAATTCAAAAATAGGCAAAAGGGCTAGGGGTGTATCTCAGTGATAGAGCAATTGCTTATGATGTGCTAGAGAGCCCCAGCACTGAAAAATTAAAAATAAAAAAGACAAAGGGCTTAAATACATGTTTTTCCAAAAAAGATATACAAATTACCAGTAAGTGCATGAAAAGATGCTCAGCATCATCAACCATTAAGGAAATGGAAATCAAAACCATTGTCACATATTACTTCATACCCATTAGGATGGCTGTGTCAATATTTCAGATAATAACAAGTGTTGGTGAAGATATGAAGTAACTAGAACACTTTTACATTGCTAGTGGGAGTGTAAAGTGGTGTAGATGCAGTGGAAAACAGTTTAATGATTCCTCCAAATGTCAAAGATAACCATATGTTTGGGGTATTCCTCCAATAGGTATATACACTAAAGAATTAAAAGCAGGGATTCAAATAGATACTTACACACAAATGTTCATAGCACCATTATTCACAGGAACCAAAAGTTGGAAACAATCCAAATGGCCATTGACAAAGACTGTTAAACATAACATGTGACCTTGCATCATGGTACAGGCCTGTAGTCCCACCTACTCAAGAGGCTAAGGCAAGAGGATCACTTGAGCTCAGGAATTTAAGGACAGCCTGTGTAGCATAATAAGACTCTGTCTCAAAACAACAATAGTATCAAAACAAAATGCAGTATGTACTTAGCATGGAATATTATTTAACCTTAGGAACAAATGAAATTCTAGCCAGGCCAGGTAGCTCATGCTTGTAGTCTCAGCTGGATAGACTGCTAAGGCAGGAGGATTAATTGAACCCGAGTTTGAGGTCAACCTGGGCAACATGTGAGACTCTGTGCCTTAAAAATAATGAAATTTAGATACATGCTACAACATAAATGAACTTTGAAAACATTATTCTAAGTAAAATAAGCCAGGCATAAAAGAACAAATATTGTTTCATTCTGGTTACACTTAGAATAGGCAAATTTGTAGAGACAAATCTATTTTTAATGAGTACAGCTTTTTTTGGAGAAGATAATGAAAATTCTGGAAATGAAGAGTGGTGATGGTTGTACAGCATTGTGAATATACTTTGTACTGCTGAGTTGTGTATTTAAAAATAAATGGTTATGTATAGCTTACCACAATAAAAACATTTTTTAAATATAGTAACTGAGGGGTTGGGGATTTAGCTCAAGTGGTAGAGTGCTTATATAAGCACAAGGCCCTGAGTTCAATCTGCAGCACCCCCTCAAAAATAAATAAAATACAGTAACTGAAATTGAAAACCTAGTTTCAATGGAGAGAGGAATGGATCATTGAATGTGAGAATAAAAGAATAGAAATTATCTAATCTGAACAATAGAAAGAAAAATACATTTAGAAAATATGAATATAGCCTTGGATCAGGTGAAACTATAGCAAAAGACCTTATATTGGGATTATCAGAGACCTAGAAAGAGATGTAAGAGATGGTGGGCTGAGAAAATATTCAAAGAAATCATGGCTGAAAATTCTAATTGGATGCCAAAGACATAAAACAGATTAAAAGTGAATGAATACCTAACGGAGTCACCCAGACAAATCCATGCCAAGATACAGCATAATCAAACTTTGGAAAACTAAAGGCAAAAAAAAAAAAAATTCCTGGAAGCATCCAGAGAGAAACAATGCATTATCTGTAGGGGAATATCAAATTCAAAAGATTGCATATTTTTAAAATTTGAAACCATGAAGGAAAGAAGGAAGTGTTGCATTATCTTTCAAATTCTAGAAAAAAGAACTGTCAACTCACTATTCTGTATCAAGCAAGCAAAAGTATCCTTGAGAAAAGAAGGGAAAATTAAGACATTCTCAGATGAGGGAAAACTAAGAATTTGTTTCTAGCAGACCTATTCTAAAAGAATAGCTAAAGGAATTTCTCTGACCAGAAAGAAGTGGTATCAGAAGGAATTTTGGAACAGAAAGAAAGAAGAAAGTACAATATATACCATCTAGAGAGCAAAACTATAGGTAAGTGCAATAGAATTTCCCATCATATATTTATTTTTAGTTTTCAAAACTGTTGCTTGACAGTTGAATGTTTCTCAATCATGTAGGGGAAGAATTTAAGGTGATTATTAATATAGGAAAGGGAAAAAGGGAGGTAAGGTTTCTATACTTTGACTTGAACTGGTAAAATACACAGTATGGTGAATTATGTATATATATTATGTAGTTTATTTGAAGCATCCACTAAAAAAAAATGATACAAAGAGGTACACTCAAAAATACTACAGAGAAGGGGCTGAGGATTTAGCTCAGTGATTAGAGTGCTTGCCTTGCAAGCACAAGGCCCCGAGTTCGATCCCCAGCACCGCAAAAAAAAAAAAAAAAAAAAAAAAAACTACAGAGAAGTCAAATTGGAATTCTAAAAAACTGGAAAAAAGGACCTAGGAGAATAGAAGTTTCCTTAACACAACTGGATGTGAAGAGTCAGGGCAACAAAAGAAAAACTATATTCTGCGGAAAAAAAGAGAGGAAGAATTCTAGGAATCAAGAAAGACGACAGGCAATCTAAGAAGCACGGAGAAGCAGAAAGCACCTCAGAACAGTACAAAGCGATCCACAGTGCCTGCCCTGGCTGTCTAGCAGGGTGGGTGGTGGGGTTGGGGGTTAGGCTGAGAGTGGGAAAGAAACTACAAGTAAGCCTGGAAAGTGCAGGTAGCCCCCAAAATAAAGTCTAGTAATCCTACCTCTGGGAGAAACCCACAGTGCACAATTCTTACAAGAGTTACATCCATCCAGTACAGGAATTTGCTTTGACAATGGTGAATCCTGTATAACACATAGGCTTTAGAGAAGAATTACATTATTTACCTTCTCTTAGCTTAGTTAGATGTCTTGAGAAGGAGCCTGTTGTTAGGGACTAAACTACTCTGAACATAAATGTATTAGGGTTTGCAAGGGAATAGATTTAATACAGGACACATAAATTTACAGGATTATCTTATAATATCCACCCAAAAAGCGAAATGCAGAGGAGTGCAAGACATCTGTTTGCATGCTAGAGACCCAGAGAAACTACCTCAAGGACTGGCGCCCACAGCAATGTCTCCTGCACATCTGTGTCAAGGATCTGTACTAGAAAGGCCCAAGAACTAGTGGAAGAAGCTAGAAAGTCTGCACCCTCTTGGTGAAGGATCTGTGCGAGAAGGCTGAGGGATCTGCACTGGAGCCAGGAGGTGACACTCAAAGGTGAAGACCAGAGCTCCCCCAAAGAGAACAGCAGCCATCCCTGGAGGACCCGAGCTCCTCCTACAATGGGAACAGCTAAGTTCGTATCAGGAAAACCAGCCACAACAAAGCTGCTCCTGGGAAATCAGCACCATCCAATCTTTCCCTCCTGTTCTCCTTTATGCGGGCAACAATCCTCAGGTCGGGTCTTCCATGCCCAGAACCACACTAACTCAGTCCAGCTGGGCATTCCCACCTAAGCTGACCATTAATCAGTCCACCACAGTAAGTAAACATGGAATAGTAACAATTCACTGTCCCTGGGGAAACCCACAGTAACTGGCTATTATGGCAATGGGGAACATCTGTTACAAATTCAGTGAAAAGTTTTGTTTTTGTGTATGTATGCTGAGGATCGAACTCAGGGCCTTGTGCTTGCTAGGCTAAATCCCCAATCCCAGTGAAAAGTTTAAGCAGCAGATGTGCAGGCTGTGAAGGGCAGTGGTCAGTGGCCCCACCCTCACTGATGAAGAATGAGACCAGTTGCTTGTGGTTTAGTGCCACTGCTTACCCTGCTGAGACCAAGGACTAAAGATTATTCTGTTTCTGTGATTTCCCCATATTATGGTTTATATCTAGGTGTTCCCCTAAAGCCTCATGTGCTCACAGATGGGACTTTTGGGAGTGACTGGATCATGGGTGTGTGATACTGGATCAGTCCATTGATTGATTTAGCATAGATCTGGGTATAGGTGATAGATTTACTAAAGAGAGAAGATCTACCCTGGGTGTGATTGGCACAGACCAATAGGTTTACAGCCTGAATAGAAGGAAAAGGGGAAAGGAGAAGGCGGGCTACTGCTTCATGCCTGCCATGCCATGGACTGTTTTTCCTCCTTAATGCCCCTAATCCATGCTGCCTTGCCTTGGAGCCAGCCAACTATGTATTGAAATCCCTAAAGACTACAAGATAAAACAAACCTTTACTCCTTTAACTTGTGGGTTTTGGGTATTTTTGTCCCAGAAATGAGAAAGTAACTAAGACACCCCATCTCCAACGCAGAACTCAGTGGTTATTTTTGCTTCCCCCACTCTCTGAAGTGTTTGGGGATATGCTGCTATTTAGACATTTGCCTTCCCATGGGTGCACTGACTGAGGGCTACCGGAACATGCCCTGTCCACATACCACCAAAGCTTATTAGGGCTTCTGTTTCTATATCTGGTTTGTTTTTGTGTTAGGGGTTCTTTTCTATATCTGGTTTATCTGGTTTGTTTTTGTGTTGCTGTAACTATGGTTTGTTTTCTCTTCTAATACTGGGTATCAAGCCCTCAAGAAAAGACTGCTTGCTAAGAAGACCCTCCCATAAAACTGGAAGAGATATCCATCCCAACAGGAGCACAAATCTCAATTTAGAAACATAAGATATGAAAAAAACAAGGCAATGTGATGTCTGCAAAGCCTTATAACTCTCTACCAGCCAAATCCAAAGACAATGATGTGGATGAAATGCTGGACAGAACATTCAAAAGATTGGCTTTAAAAATGATCAGATTCAGAGATGATGCAATTAAACAGCCAAATGAATTAAGACAAAAGAAGATACCAAAAGGAATTTATTAAAGAAATATAAGTCCTGTGAAAGAACCAAGTAAGTCTTGGAAATGAAAAACTCAGTCAAATAAAAACTTAATTGAAAGCTTCACCAATAGGTTAGATCAAGCAGAAAGATTAGCAGGGGCTTGAAGACAAAGTTGATTATCATATTCACGCAATAATAAAAAAAGTATGAACAGAACATATAAGACCTATGGGACATAAAAGACCAAACATGTGGATCATAGATGTAGACAAAGGAGCAGAGGTATAGGCTAAAGGCATAGAAAACATTCAGTGAAATAGCAGAAAAATTTCCAAATCATGGGAAAGATATGAATATCTGGGTATAGGAAGTATTTAGAACTCTTAAGACACGACCGAAAAACCTCTCCATATCTTATTATAGTTAAATTGCCCAAAGTATAGAACAAAGACTATTGAAAGTTGCAAAAGAGAAATGCTAAGTCACTTATAAAGGCAAACCCATCAGAAAAACAGATTTCTCAGTAGAAACTCTTGAAGGTCAAGAAGGCATGGAATGATATATTTCAAGCCCTGAAAGATGAGGCCTGCAAACCTAAATTACTGTACCCACCAAAGTTATCCTTTAGGACTGAAAGACAAAGACTTTCCAAGATAAGTTTAAACTAAAGGACTTTATGACCACTAATGCAGCATTAGAGAAGATACTATACACATAATGTAGTCTATGCACATAAGAGGAAATAAACAAAATCATAAGTGGATGGAAAAGAAATCTCACTGGAAGAGTAGATAAAAAATGAGAATCAGGAAAGAATCAAACAATTCAATATACCATCAAACCTTGAAGATGCATAAAAAAGAAATGAACATAGACTATTCAAAACAATCAGAAGAAAAAGAAAATGACAGGAACCAGTACATACCTTTCAGTAATAACCCTACATGCAAATTGTCTTAAGTACCCAATTAAAAGATGTAGACTGGCTGAGTGGGTTAAAAAACAAGACACAACTATTTACTGTCTGCAAGAAACACTTGATTGGCCAAGACACACAGACTGAAAATGAAAGGATGGAAAATGACATTCTTAGCAAATTGAATCTGAAAGCACGCAGGAGTAGCTGTACTCATATCTAACAAAACAGACTTCAAGCCAAAATCAGTCAGAAGAGACAAATAAGGTCACTATATATTGATAAAGGGAACAATCAAGAACATAAACAATGAAAGAAAATGTGGTTTTCATATACAATGGAGTACTACAGTGCCATAAAGAAGGATAAATTTGAGACATTTTTAGGTAAATGGATGCACCTTGAGAACATAAGTGAAATAAATTGGGCACATATGTTTAAATAATGCATTGTTTCTCTTGTGTGAGAAACTCAGAGGGTAGATAAATATGAAATGTATGATAGATACTGGGAAGTAGGAAGAAAATGTTCAAATGGGAAGGGGAACAAAGGAGGGTGAGGGGAAGGAAAGGGAGGGAATAGGATAAAAAAATTAACAATGGAAGGAAAACAATAGAAATAAAGCTTTGTAAAGGGAGAGGGGAAGAAGGATTAAAGGGAAGGGAGGGAAATGGGAAAAAAAAGAATTGAGATATGTACAGGTTACAAATTACCTATGATGAATGTGATCATTATGTATGTCACAAGTGTGCCAATAAAATTAATCAAAAAGAAGATACAATGAATATATATCTATATCTATCTATCTATGAGAGAACCCAATTTCCCAATTTTATGAAACAAATACTATGGGCTGGGGATTTAGCTCAGTGGTTAGAGTGCTCGCCTCCCAAGCACAAGACCCTGAGTTCGATCCCCAGCACCAAAAATAAAAAATAAAAATAAAATAAAATAAAACAAATACTATGGGACATAAAGGGAGACATAGGTCCCAATACAGTAACAGTGGGTAACTTCAGTATCCCACTCTTGCTAATGTATAGGTTATCCAGATAAAAAGTCAGCAAAGAAACATCAGAGTTAAGTTACACTCCAGTCTAGACCAAATGAACTTAGCAGACATGCAGACTATTCTATTCTATCCAACAACAGCAGAATATACATTCTTTTCAACAGCACAAGGAATTTTTTCCAAAATAGATCATATTTTAGGCCATAAAGTATTTTTACAAAAATTTGAAATAGTGTCTTGCATATTATCTGATCGTAATAAATGAAAGTAGAAATGAACAGCAAGAGAAACTACAGAAATTATACAAAAACATGGAAATTTTAAAAATATGCTTTGAGCTGGGTATGGTGGCACATGCTTGCAATCCCAGCATTCAAGAGCCTGAGGCAGGAGGGTCACCATGAGTTTGAGGCCAGCCTGAGGAAAAAAAAAAAATACACACACACACATGCCCTTTAAAACAGTTAATCATCAGAGGGGCTGGGGATTTAGCTCAGTGATTAGAGTGCTTGCCTTGCAAGCACAAGGGCCTGAGTTCAATCCCTGGCACCACCAAAAAAAAACAAAAAACAAAAAAAAAAACAACAGTTAATCATCAGAGTGGAAATAAAAAATTTCTTAGAATCAAATGAAAATGGAAACAACATACCAGAACCTGTGGGATACAGTGAAAGCAGTTCTAAGAGTGAAGTTTGTAACTATTAGCACCTACATTAGAAAAACAGCAAGATCTCAACCTAATGATGCATCAAAAAGTCTTTTGAAAATGACTAAACCCAAGATTAATAGAAAAAAAGTAAAGATCAGAGTAGAAGTAAATGAAGTAGAGACTAAAATACTATTAAAGGGATCATTGAAGTGATTATTTGCGAAGATAAGTGAAATTGACAATCCCTTAGCTGAACTAAGCAAGAGAAGCCCCAAATAAATGAAATCGAACATGAAAAAGGAATATTACAACAGAATACTGATGAAAGCTATAGGATCATTAGCATATTTTGAAAAATTGCATGCGAATAAATCTGAAAAACTCTAAAAGAAATGGAAAATTTCTAGGCACATATGACCTGCCATAGCTGAGCTGAGAGGATCAATAACAAGCAGTGAGAGTCAAGTAGAAATAAAAACTGAGGGCCAGGTGGATTCACAGCTGAATTCTACTAGACTGTCAAAGAAAACTAGCACTTATTCCCCTCAAGCTATTTTATAAAACAAAGGGAACAAATGTTTCCAGACTTAATCTGTGAAGTCACTGTTATCCTGATACTGAAATCTAATGAAGCACAACAAAAAACAACTGTAGACCAGTATTCTCAATCAATAAAGATGCAAAAATCTTCAATAAAATACTTGGAAGTCATAATCACTAACACATTGAAAAGATCATACGGCATGATCAAGTCTGTCTCATTCCAAGTATTCAGATCAGAAGTAATACAGCACATAAATGGAATCAAGGATGGAAATTACATCTCAATCGATGGAGAAAAGGCCTTCGATAAAATTCAACATCCTTTATGATAAAAATCCCAAAGAAACTGGGTATAGTATCATAACTCAGCATAATAAAGGCTATGTGTGACTAACCTGTAGCCAATACAGTGACTCTTTGACTTATGAACGAGTTCTGTTCCAGGAATGTGTTTGTAAATTGTATTTGTTCATAATCTGACAAAGTGAGTCTTAGACAGTACACTTGTGAAAGTTGGTAACGCAAATGTTTGTAGTGGAGGACTTACTGTATCACACTAAATAGGAAAAACTACATTTTTTCCAAAATCAGGAACAAGTTATGGATGTTCTCTCACCATGCCTTTATTTTTTGTTGTTTTGATTTTTTTGAGACAGCATCTCACTATGTAGTACAGTCTGGCCTTGAACTCATTACATAGTCCAGGCTGGCCTCAAGCTTGCAGCAATCCTCCTGCCTCAGCCACTTGAGTGCTGGGATTACAGGGGTGCACCACTGTATTAGTGATTTGCAAGGGAATAGATTTAATACGGGACACATAAATTTGTAGGATTATCTTATTTATCCAAAAAGTCAAATTAAGAGTGCAAGATATCCATCTGTGCACTAGAGACCTGAAGAATCCAACTGAGGGTTTGGATCCCACGGCAGTGTCACCATGAATCCAGCTGGAGGCCTAGAGCCCATGGCAATGTCTCATGTAAGTCCACATCAAGGATCTGCACCTGAAAGGCCCAAGGGCATTGGTGGAAGCTAGGAAGTCTGTGCTGGCAGGGTGAAGGATCTGTGCCAGAAGACTGAGGGATCTACACTGCAGCCAGGAAGTGATGCTCAAGACAAAGATAAAGACCAGAGCTCCCCTGAAGAGAACACCAGCCATTCTTGGGGAAAGCAAGGACCTGAGCTCCTTCTCCAGCAGGAACAGTCAAGTTCGAATCAGGAAAACCAGCCTCAATAGAGCTCCTGGGAAATCAGCAAGCTTCCCCTCTTGTTCTCCTTTTATGCTGTTCTGGTAGCAATCCTCAAGTGGATCTTCCATGCCCAGAGTTACGCTGACTCAGTTCAGCTGTATGTTCCTACTGAAGTTGGTCATTAATTAGTCCAATACAGCCACCGTGCCCAGCTCCCCACTCTTATTCAATACAGTACAGTCCTTGAAACTTAAGCCAGAGCAATCAGGCAAGAGAAAGAAAGGGGATAAAAAACAGGAATGGAGAAAGTCAAATGATACCTATTTGCAGATGATATTCTATGCTGAGAAAATCTTAACAGTTCCATGAAAAGATTCTTGAAACTGATACACAAATTCATTAAAGTAGCAGGATACAAAATTGCCAAAGTAGCAGGATACAAAAATCGTCAACTTTCTTCTACATCAATAGTGAACTTACTGAGAAAGAAACCAGGAAGCCAGGCATACCTATACATACCTATAATCCCAGCAGTCTGGGAGTCTCAGGCAGGAGAATTACAAATTTAAACCCAGCCTGGGCAACTTAGTGATTTAGTGACTGTCTCAATGTTAAAAAAAAATAGAGCTGGGGATATAGTTCAACATGAAAGTCGTGGGTTCAATCCCCAGTACAATAACAACAACAAAGAATGAATCAGGAGAAAATTCTATTCACCATAGCCTCAACAAAGCAAAACAGAAGGCCCCCCAAACCTATGAATAAACCTAACCAAGGAAGTGAAAGACCTGTATAATGAAAATTATAAAACACTGAAGACAAATTGAAGGAGATGCCAGAAGATGGCAAGATTTCCTGTACCAATGGATAAGGAGAATTAATATATTTTTTTAAATTTTAAACCAAGAACATGTATTGGTACATTTTACATATAATGGTTACATTCATCACATTTATTTTGTACCTGTACATGATGCATCTTGGTTCTCCCCCCTCTTCCCCGCCCCTCCCCTCTGTTCCCTCGCTCCCTATTTACAGCAGGTTTTAATATTTTTTAAATGACACACCACTGAAAGTGATCTGTAGTTTCAATGCAATGTCCATTAAAATATCGATCTTAAAAACAAAACTATAAAAGGCAATACAAAATCTACATGGAAGCACAAAAGTCCCTTAATAGACTGAGCAATTCTGAGCAGAAAAAGTAATGCTGGAAATATCACAATTCCTTATTTCATAGTGTACCACAGAGCTATATCAACAAAAACAGTATGGTACTGGCTTAGAAACAGACATATAGACCAATAGAATAGAATAGAGGTTCCCACAAATAAACCTACACATCTTCAAACAACTGGTTCTCAACAAAGCTGCCAAAAACATCAGTTGGAGAAAAAGTCTCTTCATCAAATGGTACTGGGAAACCTGGATATCCATATTTAGAAGATTGAGCATCCTTATCTCTCACCTTGTACAGACATCAACTATAAATGGATCGAAGACCTCAGTGTAAGATCTGAAGCTATGAAACTACTAGAGGAAAACATAAGAGAGACACTTTACTATATTGGCTCAGGGAACAATTTGTTGACTAGGTCTTTAATAGCTCAGGAAATAAAAGCAAGAATTGACATATGGGAATACATCAAATTAAAAAGTTTCTGCACAGCACAGGGAATGATGAACAGCAAAGAGGCAGCTTACAGAATGGGAGACTATCATTGCCATTCATTTGATAGAGGACTAATATCCAGACATAGAGACGAAAAGAACTAAAAAAAAGTCAAACATCAAAAGAACATGTATTCCAGTTAATAAATTGGCAAATGAGCTGAACAGTCACTTCCAAGAAGTACAAGTCAAAGATCTAAATACTAAAAGAGAAACACTTAACTTGCTAGAAGGTAAGTAGGTAAAAGTCTTGGAAGACATGGACATAGGCACAGACTTTCTGAACAGAACTGCAGTTACATGAAGAAATAACATGAAGAATCAACAAAGGGGATCATATCAAATTAAAAAGCTTCTCCATAGCAAAGAAAGCAACCAACAGGGTGAAGAGAACAGCAAAAGAACAACCTACAGAATGGGGAAAAAATTTTACCAGCTACTCCTCAGAGCACTAATTATCCAGAATGTATAAAGTTATCAAAAAATTAGACCTTCAAAATAAAAGACTCATTCAAAAAATGGGCAGCTGAAATGAATACACATGTCAGAAGAAGTACAAATATCCAATAAATTAAATACATGAAAAAACGCTCAACATCTGTGGGCATTAGAAAAATGCTAATTAAAACAACACCACAAGTCCACCTTACTCCAGAAAGAATGACTGTCAGAAATCAAACAACAAATGCTAGTGAGGCTGTGGGGAAAAAGGAACCGTCTACACTGTTGGTGGGAATGTAAGCTAATACAACCACTTATTGAAATCAGTATGGAGAGTCCTCCAAAACTAAAACTAGAAATTCCACTCAACCCAGCTGCTGATTCCTCTTCTAGGTATCTTTGTGAAAGTATTAAAGACATCATACTACAATGATACATGTGTATCCATATTTATAGCAGCACAACTCATAATAGCTAAATCTTGGAGCAGCCTTAATGTCCGACAACAGATGAAAGGATAAAGAAAATGTGATATTTGTACACATTTGCTGTAAGGAAGAATTTAAGTCGTTTGTAGGAAAATTAAAGTACCTTGAGACTATAATGTTAGGTGAAATAAATCAGACATATACACTTAAATATCACATGGTTTCTCTTATATGAGAAACCCAAAGTATAAGAACAAAGTAAAAGATAATAGGAAACAGAGAAACAGATCTTTTGCAAATGGGAAGGGGACCAAGAGAGTGGGGAAGGAGTAGAGGGGAAAGGTAAATACAAAGAATTAAGATGCGTTATGTACCTGTACCAACTTTGCATGATGAATGTAATCATTATGTACTGCAAATGTACCAATAAAAGTAAAGAAAAAAAGAGGAATTACAAGTGACCAATTAATACATGAAAAGATGCTCAACATCTGTTGCCATCAGGGAAATGCAAATCAAAACTACATCCACCCTCATAAGAATGGCTATTATCAAAATAGACAAAAAAATAACAAATCCTGACAATGATGTCAGGGAGAAGGAACACTTAGAAAGTCTTGGTGGAAATATAAATTAGTATGGCCATTGTGAAAAGCAGTATGAAGGTCCCTCAAAAAACTAAAACTACAACTACCATATGATCCAGCTTTACTATTCCTGGGCATATACCTGAAGGAAATTAAGTCAGCATATGTAAGAGCTGCCTGCCTTCCCATGTCTACTGCGGCACTATTCACAATTGTTAAGCTGTGGAATCAATCTAGGAATTCATTAACAGATGAACAGATAAAGAAAATATGGTATAGACACACCATGGCTTATTATTCAGTCATAAAGAAGAATGACATTTTATCATGTCATTTGCAGGAAAGTGGATAGAGCTAGATGTCATGATGTCGAGTGAAATAAATAAGACAAGTATTATGTTTTTTCTCATATGTGGAAACATTTTTAAAAATAGACAATATGAAAGTAGTGAAGATACTGCTAGGGTAAAGACACTGGGAAAAGGGCAGGGAGGAGAGAGGTAAAAAAGGGTAGTTGAGGGCTGGGGATTCAGCTCAGTGGTTAGAGTGCTTGCCTTGCAAGCACAAGGCCCAGAGTTTGATCCCCAGCACCAAAAAAAAAAAAAAAAAGGGTAGTTGAGCTGGGCTTGGTGGTGCACACCTGTAATCTCAGCATTCAGGAGGCTGAGGCAGGAGGACTGCTGTGAGTTCAAGACCAATTTGAACTATGTATATGTATACAGACCTTGTCTCAAAAAAAAAAAAGTAATTTGAGAGGATGGAATAATCAGAGCAAGATATAGCTCATATGGAAGTGTGAATGAAACTCAATACTAAATATTACTGTAATGTAAAAATGTATGAAATACAGAATAAAGAGAAAAAGCAAAGGCATACTTAGGCCTTAACATATATAATTATATTGAATATAGTCTGAATATACCAATTAAAAGATAGAGACTGGCAGAATCCGTTTAAAACCATGTCTCAGCTATACACTGTGTGCCAGAAACTCAGTTCAAATATAATATAGCTAGGGTTGAAAGGTTAAAATCTATGCAGACCCAAAAGTAAAAAATGAAGTTCCCGATTTGCAGAGGAATGACCTAAAAACACAAGTACAGATTTGTATTCTAAAAACTATAGAAGGCTAATGAAAAAGATTTAAACAAATGGAAAGACATGTCGATGGGTTGGAAGTGTCAACATAGAGAAGAGACTGAGCCAGGTGTGATTCGTGCCTGTAATCCTGGCACTTGGGAGACTAAGGCAGGAGGATCATGATTTCCGGGCCAGTTTGGGCTGCACAGTGAGACTTAAAAAGCCACAAAAGCAAAAGTGAAGATAACCATTCTCTCTAAATTGTTATGTAGGTTTAATGCAATTCTCATCAAAATCCCAGCAAAAACATTTTGGGAAGAGAAGGATCATCACTCTTCCTGATTTCTGCACTTACTATATAGCTACAGTAATCAAGACTGTGGTAATGGTGGTGTTTTGGACGTGGAGATTAATGGTACAGAATAGAGTTCAGAGCTAGCCCTATGCAAGTATACCATATATTTATATATATTATATATGTATATATTATATATAATAATATGTGTAACATTATTTACAATTTATTAGTTATATAAATGTATAATTTATTATGTATAATATATATAATTTTTGGACAAAGATGCAGACTCACTTTAATGGAAGAAAAATAGTTTTGTTAAAAGTGGAGCTAGAGGGGGCTGGAGATTTAGCTCAGTGATTAGAGTGCTTGCCTTGCAAGCACAAGGCCCTGAGTTTGATCCCCGGCACCACAAAAAAAAAAAAAAAAAGGTGGAGCTAGAGGAATTGGATATCTCACAGGGCAAATTTGGCTTTAAATTTCCATGAAGTAGAGGCAAAAAGGAAATATTAAATAATCCATAGCCATTAGGGTAAGAACAAACCAAGTCCCAAAATAGGAATCTTTTGCCCTGAAATTGAAGTCTAAGCTAATTTTTTCCCCAAAGGATTCTCTGAAAAAGAATTCTGTGACATATAGTGTGAAGCATTTCAATAATTTCTCTAAAACGTGTTTTAAAATGAGTTCAGTAAGGTTTGTTTCCTATAGTGTGCCTTGGAGCTGAGGTGTATACAGAATCCACTGAAAAAATGTATACACACTTTGGGAAAAGAAAACCTTGTATAAATATTTTAATACTAAATTGATTGAGGCATCCTGAGATTAATACAAGTTACCTTTGGCCTCTACAATTACAAGAGGTGCTCAAAGTGGTGGCCATTAGCTTCCAGACATTTATTAGTACTATAAAGTGCTGCTTGGGTAACCTTGGTCATTGAGATTGCTGCACATTCATTTTCAATTTCTTCTCCAAAGGCTGGCAGCGTAGTGGATTTCCTGTGATATATGACATCCTCTAGGGTCCCCATATAAGGGTAATATCATCTGTTGAAAAAACATTTCCTAAAGTGTGTATACATTTTTAAATTTTTTTTTTCGGACTCTATATTTTGGGAATGGTAGCAAATCAGGCTGGACAGATGAGTAGGTCTGGGATCACAAATGACATGTTTTCATCTTGGTGTCATTTGGCACCATAAGGTTACAGGAACAACTTTAAATTAGCATTTTCAAAGAATTTTTATCAGTGTGTGGAAGTACATCAAAAAAGAGAGTAAGAAGTAATTCTAAAATTCAGGCCAATTGTGATAAAAGACCCAAGCAGGAAAATAGTGTCTTTTTAGTTTCTCTCTTTGTTTTAAAAAGACTCTTCAAATTTTTTGTTTCTTCTTTTTGATAATTCATTCTTTAAATATCCTAAATTAGTGTGTGTTACAAAAAATGCCAAAGCAAGTGTTGAATTAAAACAACGAGTTACCATGCTTCTTGGTGTGTATTTAATATAATACATGGCATTGTAGCATAGTTAGTTAAAAATGTTTCATGATTTATAGGATGTTCTTTAGTGACAAATCATATAGTTTATTTTTTAAAGTAAACTTTGTTGATTTTGATGTTTTGGAAGAAGTTATTGCTGTAGTTAGTTGAAAAGGGCAAGGTTAGAGCAAGACTAACGTTATAACTAAGGGACTGGGGATTTAGCAATTTTAGGTGTTCCTGAAAGACAGACTGTTTCTTCTGCTTTATTTTTTATAGTCAATTTTATATATATATCTTTATAGGATACCAACACAATCGGTGTTCAATAAATAATTGATAAATACATGCAAGGGGCAGTACTTTGGAAATTTATTTGTGCCGTGACTATCTCATAGATATTTTTGTGATTACACTTAATGTATTTCCTTAAGTAAGTGATTACACTTAACATTTTCTTAATGTATTTCCTTAAGTAAGCAAAAATTCTATGAGGGCAGGAACGTCTTTGGAAAATAATATAATTCCTGAAATGATTGGTAAATGGGTCTACTGTGTTCTTTTTGTTGTATCTTTTAAAGGCACTTGGATACCTTTGTGATAGAAAAGGCCCTTTTCTTCATCCATTGATTGATACTGGGCTGGAAAGGAAGGCTGCAGTCCTCCACTTAGGCGACACATACTTGGCTGATTTGGTATTTAGCTTAGTCAAGTAAGTTACTGTGTTCAAAAGGACCTTTCTAAAGAGTTAACATATTTCAATAGCAATAACTAGAAATTTAATTCTAAAGAACTCTTAATAATATTTAAATTAATTTTAAGAATATGGTTTACTGCAGATATGAACATTTGGGTACTTTTTAGTAGCTTGGTTAAAACTAGTACTCCTAAAATTCATTTTAAAATAAATTGGAGGGGTCACAAGCGTGAGGCCCTGAGTTCAATCCCCGGTACCAAAAAAACAAAACAAAACAAAACAAAACAAACAAAAAATAAAGTAAATTGGATATTGTCTTGAAAGATACAGATGGAAAATTTACCACAGTGGCTCAGTGGTAGAGTTCTCGTCTAGCATGCAGAAGGCCCTAGTTTAGGTCCCTAGCACCACAATTAATAAACATGTAACATTTAAAAATGTAAGTATATTTTTCAATAGGTAATATACTCATATGGCATAAAATTCAGAAGGCACAGTTTGGTAGGGAAACAAATCTCCCGCTCTGATTCCAGTTCCCTAATTGCTCTCTTCAGAAAGAAGCCAAGGAGATCTTTTAATGTGATTGTTTTCTTTCTACTTATAACAGATTGAAGATCTCAAACAGACAAATCATGGCTTGGAAGAATATGTTAGGAAACTCTTGGATAGTAAAGAGGTGGTAAGCAGTCATGTAGATGATTTAACCAGCCACAATGAGCATCTTTGTAAAGAACTGATTAAAATCGACCAACTAGCAGAGCAACTAGAAGAAGAGAAAAATTTTGTGGTGGATACCGCCGACAAGGAACTTGAAGAAGCAAAGGTACTACTAGATTTACCACTGATCAAGATTTTAATTCTACTTTAAATGTAATTATTAAATTACATGTCTCATGTCACTTGAAAACTTTTTAGTTTGACATTATATTGAAATGTGTATCGCAATGGTTGAATGATACTCTTTCTCACATTTTTTAAAAAAAAAGTTTTTGCTCAAGAGGTTTTCTCATCCAAGTACTAACCAGGCCTGACCTTGCTTAGTTCAGAGATCAGGTGAGATTGGGTGCTTTCAGGGTGGTGTGGCTTTAGACCAGTGGTGGTGAATCTGTGGCACCCATGCTGCAGCCAGCTGTTTGTTATCATTGAAAGCTCTAAAAGGTTCACTGTCGCTGCCAAAAAAACTAAGTAGTATGTAGTCATTGCATAAACTTCAAAGTAACAGGACTATTCTATAGATAGAATGTTGCTTCTCTTCCCCAATTCTTCTTTCTGCAGAAAATACATTTATTTTCATCTATTTTCACACACATGAAAATATTATTTCATATTTTATTTCATACTTTTAATTCAGATTTTTACCCAAATTTAAATTTCTATGTAGTTAAACTTGCTAATTCTTTATTGATTTCCGAGTTTGGTTCTTTCTTCAGAAGGCCTTATCACATCAAGAATTAGAAAAATATTTTCTAAAGTTTTCTTTTAATATGTTTTAATACTTCTGGAATTTATTTTTCTTCTGGTAGGAAATAGGGATGACTAGCCCTTTTTTCTCCACTGATCTGAAGTGCTATTTTAACAATACTAAGTTCTTCTATCTTGGTAAATATGTTTCTGAATTTGGTTGTTTCTGAATTTCATTGATTCATTTGTCTTTTACTGTGCCATTACCATATTACTTTATTTATTAGAGTTTTATGATATTTAATAAGCATTTTATTTCTTGATTGAATTTTTTTACTCTTTTGCGAAATTTAGAAACTAGGGATATAAATGTAATTATAAAATGAAGACAGTTTCATTTATTTTTGCTGCCTAACAGCTTACAAGCAGGACACAACCTTATGGAACTTTTAAATGATAGTGTGTGATATTGTCCTTATTTGCATTGATGTTATTAATCATCAAGTTAGTATAATTATGTCTGTAATAAGGTAATTTCCCAAAGCTAATTATTATTACATGCTATTTCATAAATATTCTTTAATCTACCAAGAGTCCTGTAGCATATAATAAAGCACTTATTTCAGTAAATTATCAGAGAATATGTTAGTGAGATATTATTCATTAAAGTAAACTGAAATACAAGAGCCCAGTTGATGAACTCTAGGATCATATATGTTTTTATGCATTGACCTCTTTTATTTAGACTATGTAAAGAATAAGTAAGTCTAAATTATCAGAAAGTCAAATACTAATAGAATATTTAAATATAAACACGTGAAGTGTATTACTTTAAGGGCATGCTCATCTGTAGCAGTGTTGGCCCAAAGGGTCCTTAGAAGAGCTACTTAAGAGAGTATGTAATAATGAGTTGTTGTTTCTAATGCTTACTACTAAAATATTTGAAAGACACTTAAAAAGAGTTTCTCAGTAAACTCTTTAGTTTGCATTGTTACTTTAAGAATAGTTACCCTTGATTCTTAGTTTTATGGTAAATTGAGTCAGGCTTTAACTTTGTTATAAAACTTAGCAAATTTAAGAGTTTTATTTTGTCTTCTTCATTTTCTTCAAGTTAAAAAGTGACTGTACTCTTTCCAAGACTGAGGGACGTTTAGTTGGCCGAATTCCAACAAGAGTGCTCTTTTTAGATGTCATCCATTTGAAAGGATTGCTTAGGGCTTATGTTCTAGGGAGAGGATAAGTACTGTGGCAGGGTGAATTCTCTGCTGTTAGAAGGGAGAATTTCAGGAATGGAAGACATCTAAAATATACAAGCTAGGATTTACCTAAAATATGAAACCTACAGACGGGAATTTTGCCTGGCTCAGAAGAGTGTTTCTAGGAAAGAGAAATGTTGGGTGTATCTCAGAATTGAAATGCTATTCAAGCTTTTGAGGAAGAGGTGGGCAGTAGTCTTGGAGAAAGCATGGCTGGTGCAGGGAAAACATGGGTAACTTAATTGAGGACAAAATGGGAACAGGTGCTTTGGATTGGTAGAATGCCCTGAAATGAAGAAATCATCAACTAATTAAATGAATTCCAAGGATAGAAAGGGAATTAGAAATATATACAACCAATATATATATATATATATGTATGATATGGACACTAACGTGTCATCATCCCTAAGTCACTGGACGTGCATTGTAGATTTATAACCTAAACATTATAAAAGAAATTGTAAGATTTTCTTTGCCTAATTTTTTGGGATGGAGATTGAAATTAGAATTTCTAATATGATTACTGAGAAAGAATGTTTTGGTTCCTGTAGTGTTTGACATTAGTGCTCTGTGTATGTGGAAGTAGGCCAAAGCTGCTGTGAAGTTTTCCTGGAACTGACACAATTAGTTATGTTAGTCAGCTGTCTTCTTGTGGTCACACAATATCTGACACACACAATTTAAGGAGGAGAGATTTGATTTGGCTCATGGTTTTGGGAGATTCAGACCCTAGTCAGCTGGCTCCACGGCAGGAGCATCGTGACAGAAGGGTGTGCCAGAGCAAAGCTGCTTAGTTCACAGTGGCCCAGAAGCAGAACAGGGGATCTGTGCCAGAGAGGAAAGAGTGAGTAACCAGACATAGATCCCAAGGCCACACCTCCATGACCCACTTAGACACCAGAAGTGTCTTCACCAGTCCCACATGGATCCCACAAGCATTCACACTGACACTGCACTCTAACTGCGAAAATAGTGTTCAATTTTTTTTTCTGTGGTGAGTTCACTTGTAGTCATGTTTCTAAATCAACAGAGTAACTTCTTTCCTTAAAGTGTTTTGAGTATTGTATTATCTATTGCTATGAAAGAAATTACTCCTAAACCTTAATGGCTTCAAGCAACAAATATTTATCTCAGGTATCATGGGTTGGGAATTCAAGAGGGCCTGAGCTGGGTGGTTCTGCTTCACAGTTTATCAGAAAATCGTAATTTAAGATGATGGCCAGCTGCAGTCCTGGCCTGACTGGTGCTGGAGAAGGCTCCCGAGAGGCCTGGCCTGCTGACTCTTGCAGGATGCCTCTGTTCCTGGCTGAATGGACCGCTTTCTAGGGTTGCTGGATGGATTCTGTGTGCCCACCCAGCCCCCACACCAGTGGTCAAGAGACACAGAAAGCAAGGAAGAGTCTGCAGGTTCTATTGTGACCAAGTTTAAATATGATCACTTTTACCATAATAGCTTCATTAAAAGTAAGTCATGGGCGGGCAGGTGCTGGGGATCAAACTCAGGGCCTTGCGCTTGCTAAGCTAGCACTTTACCATCAGGCTAAATCCCCAACCCCTTAAAAGTGAGTTGTTAAATAACCCACATTCTGCAGAGGGAGGAAAATAGGAAGTTCCTTTTGAAAGAAGGAATATGACAAGTTGTACCTGTACCTTAAAACTACCCACAGCCATCTGAAGTATTAACAAATCATCTCTCAGTTAACTAAACATGAGTTTTTGAAAAATAATTTTTTTTGAGACAGGGTCTTGCTGTGTTTCCCAGGATGGCCTTGAACTGGCAATTTTCCTGCCTCAGCCTGCTGAGTACCTGGGATTATAGGTGTGCACCACCATGCCCTGCTTCGTTTTTTGGAATGTGAGAAAGCAGAGTTCTAATTTTATCATTACTAGTTTCTTCATAAAGTTTATATTTTTAATTGATACAGGGGCCATTATTTGATCTCTGATATCCTTGTCATTATCATTACTTTTGTAGATGATTAATTAATCACAAATTGTATTAGAGCCTACTTTACTTCCGTAACTGTCAAATAAATGAAAACATTGGGTGATTATCCCTGGAGGATCTGATACATTGACCCTCCCTGCTCCACCATCTTGAGCCAACCTCCAAGAAATGAAAACATTGGGTTAACATTTTTTTCATTTGGGGCAGTTATAATTTTGTTTTTCAGATCTGAATCAGCAGTATATATTTTTTTCTGGTACTGGGATTGAACCTAGAGCCTGCACAGTGAGCTACATCCCCATTCTATTTATTTTAATAGAGGGTCTTGCTGAGTTACCCAGGGTGGCCTTAAAGTTGTGATCCTCCTTCCTTGGCCTCCCAAGTAGCTGGGATAACAGACATGCACCCAGCACTTTTTATTGTTATAAAAGTATGGGCTGTGGATATGGCTTAGTGGTAGAGTGCTTGCCTAGCATGTGTGCAGCCCTGCATTTGACTTCAAGCACCACACACACATGCAGAAGTAATACAGGTTTATTATTAAAATTTCAGTCCATAAAATATAATAAAAAAATGTACCATGATTACACCTTGCTATACCTAATCTTAATCTACCTTTTTCTATTTACATATTATTGATTATATTTTATCTATATCTAAGATGTGTGTGTATTGACTTATTTTTATTATATGTGGTACCAAAGCAAGCACATTTTTTTGAGAAAGTATTGTGCTAGGTAGTCTGTTTTGAGAAAGTATTGGACTAGGTATTCTTAATTTAGTATGGATATATTTATACTTTATGTAGAGTCATTTCTTTTTAGTGTACAGAAAGTAGGATAAATTAAAACTGAAAATGGTTTATTCAAAACTATACATAAGCTCATCCAAGCTTTAATTATGTTTCAAACAATAGAACCCAGTAATATTTCATAGACTTAATCATGATTGCTAGAGAAATCTTGGAAAAGAATTTGATTTAAAGAATAAATGAAGACCAATATTTCAAGAAAATTCAAATTTAAAATATATCAGACAAGATCAGGGCAAGTTGGGGCTGGGGATTTAGCTCAGTGGTTAGAATGCTTGCCTAGCAAGCACAAGGCCCTGAGTTTGATCCCTGGCACCAAAAAAAAAAAAAAAAAAGAAAGAAAGAAAGAAAGAAAGAAAGAAAAGATCAGGGCAAGTTTTAGTTTAGAATAAGGAAGGAAAAGTTGGTGAATAAAAAACGTATTTCATTAAGCTAATTGCTAACTTTTGATGGAGAGCTTTACTGATTTGCATAAAAATGTACTGTCCTTTAGGAACACACAGTGTGGGTTTATGAGATAATGGTAGACTGAGATAAGTGTAGACTGGGTGTGTTCAGTGTCATGAAATGGATGCTGTGATTTGTATCACAGAGCATTTTGTGGAGTGGGTCATACTAAGCTATTAAAATAGTTCAGAGGAAGAAACAGTCTGTTTTGAATGGATTAATTTTGGGAAATTTCTTTTATTCCATTTAACTTTGTATAGAATAATAGAACTATTTTATAGAATAATAATTAGTGTTAACATTTGGTTTTAGTTCGTTGAGTTGTAATTAGGTAAAATATAATCAATTAGTATCTTGTACAGAAGATTGTATAATTTAAAGGAACTGCTGTATTTCATTGTAGGTTCTTTTACCAGGAAAGGTAGATAAACATAAGTAGTAGGTTACAGTTTCCTTTAAATTTCTCTGTCTTCATATTTTTATTTTAAAATGTCTCCTTTTTTGATCCTCTTTCTAATTAAATCAGCTTAAGCATCTTTAATAAAAGAAAAATTGTTTCTCATTTTCAGATTGAACTTATTTACCAACAAAATAATATAACAGTATTGGAAGATACAATAAAAAGGCTTAGATCTGTAAGTACATTTTTCATAAATCTATATTAAGGAATTATTCTTTTTAGTAAACTATGAAAATAATTATATTGTGTGTGTGTGTGTTGACTCTCATGTCTGTTGCAAGCAATAATAAATTTTTGTTTCTGAAAATCAGTGTCTGGGCTAGAGGGCTGGGCATTCTCGTCCGTAGAGTGATGGTTTTCTTGCGCCATTTCTTCACTACTTTTTTCCCTAGGGAGACAGAACAACTTTTGGTTGGTTTTATTACTGTGGCTCTTTGATTTAAAATGATGGTTCTGAAAATTTTAATTCTCAGAATATAAGGTGCATTTGTTCACACATTAAATTTCATTGACCTTAGTTATACTTTTAATCGTAAGTTTTGTTACTTAATTCTGTTATATGTTTTATTTATGAAATGAAAACTGCTGTTTAAATATTTTAATCTTACTTAAGATATTTAAAATACTCTGTCTGAAAATGTTTGTAATAAAGTATTGATAAATGGAAAAAATATTTAAAAATTGTAAAATAAATGATTCTAAATATATTAAAGTGAATGGGAATCCACGGAAATATACAAAAGGTATGGAATATCTAGCATCCACTTAATTTATTAATTTACTGAATGATTATTGAACAAAATTCAGACACTATGACAGATGTTTTAATGGTAGCATGTAAGTTTTTCTAAAGCAAATTAATTCCATTGATAAGACTTGTGTTAGATCTAGGGACATTTGCAGCATCTCTGACATTTTTTTTTTAATTTTTTATTTTTACCAAGAACATGTAATGGTACATTGTATACATAATGATCATAATCAACATGGTTATTTTGTGTCTGACATTTTTTAAACCATTTTTCTTCAAAACTATTAAATAGGGTTTCTTTAGTAAGAGTAATGTACATGCAGAAATGGTAACAAATGAAAATATCTAATAGCTTTTAAAAACTATTCATGAATACTTTTTAAATATTCTATTTTTTAAATGCCAATTTTAATATTTTTAAGGATCGTGCTTGTTTTTATTTAGAAAAGAATGCTATAATTTAGCTTGAAATAATGTTCTAATTTTTTCCTCCTTGGCAAGATAATTTTAGAGACTGAAAAAGCACAAAATAAATCTCCTTCTAGACTTGATTCCTTTGTCAAGACTTTAGAAGCAGACAGAGATTACTACAAAAGTGAAGTTCAACGTTTGAGAAAAATGCTCAGAAATAGATCTAAAAGTCCAAGACGCCCATCTCCATCTTCCCGGGTAAGTTCAGAAACTTACAAATGTTTTGGAGTTTGTTGCTCAGACACTGACTTTTATACTTTGACTTACCTAATCTGGATGTAGTTCATTTTGATTGGCACGAATTGCTGTATCAAAGAAGTTGGGGGACAGAGGTCCCTTTGGTGGCACAGTGGATTAATTGGTTCTCTAAATGTGGCATAAATACACAATGGGGTATACAGGCATAAAGAATAGCAAAATTTTGTCATTTGCAGTAAATGGATGGAACTAGAGATCATCATGTTAGGCAAAATAAGCCAGACTCAGAAAGATAAGTATTGCATGTTTCCCCTAATATGTAGCATCTAAAAAAGATGACTTGAAAGTAAGAGGAGACTATTAGTAGACAAGAAGAAGGGAAAAGGGACTAAGTAGGAGGAAGGAGGTGTGGGAGGATGGACAAAAGTTACTAATTATATCAATAAGAGATCACGACATTGACATGAATTTATTGTTTGTGTCTGCTACACTTCATTAGGTAAACAGCAAGTTATGAAAGAGCATACATGACAATGCCGTTTTTATTTTCAAAAATGCATTTATGTATTGAGATATCAAATCATCTAGCATGGTGTTCACTTATCTGTTTTAATCTGTCTCTGGGAGTGAAATGCTGAGCATGTTTTTCTTTCTGTTTGAGTGTTTTTTGGTTTGCACTACTATAAAATATTTCTAAGTGGAGGAAATTAAGATTTCTATGAGTATATGAGGTATTGGGTATGCCAGTGCCTTAGTCAGTTTTCTTTTTCACTGAGACACAATATCTGACACCCACAATTTAGAGGAGGAAAGGTTTATTTTGGCTCACGTTTCAGTCCATGGTTGGCTGGCTCCAAGGCAGGATGGCTTGGCCTAGGGGCTTGGCAGAGGAGAGCTGCTCACCTCATGGCATCTGGGAAGCAAAGAGAGCTAGGGAAGGAGCCCAGAGGGAAGACAGACCTTCACAGTTCACATCCCAGTGACCCACCTCGTCTGACCAGGCCCCACCTCCTAACAGCAAGTCAGCTATGTATAAGCCCCCATAATCCAGTTCCCTTCCAGAGGTGCTGTCTGTGATCCTGTGAAGCCTAGATCTAACCTGTAACAGTTAGTTTGTAGTAATCACTCCATGATGTATCTCAAAACATCAGGTTATACATCTTAAATATATATGATTTTATCTTCAATTATACTCAAGAAGAAAGAGACATGCACTTCTAAAAAAAAGGAACACTGGTTCTTTATTCCTGGTATAAGTAGTGTTTAGGTGATAGTCAAACAAATTTGGAGCAATTTGGGATACAGCTGTTCTAAAAGGAAGATGTTTTTATTTATTCTTCATTATTCCCTTTTATTAGGTAGTCATATTTAAGTAGAGATCACATACTGCCACCAATATCAGCTTTTTTAGTACTGTATGTTGAAAAATTTCAGATTTTTTATATAATAATTGTAGGGTGCAAACTGTGATGTAGAGCTTTTGAAGTCAACAAGAAGAGATCGTGAAGAACTGAAATGTATGCTGGAAAAATATGAGCGTCATTTGGCAGAAATTCAGGGTAATGTCAAGGTTCTTACATCTGAGAGAGACAAGACCTTCCTTCTTTATGAACAGGTAAATTGATCGTTCCTTAATTATGAATAAACAAACACATAAAGACATGAACTTCTAGATGTATATATTCTGAGCTCATAAATCTGCAAAATAAGGAGGCAGGCTCAATTTGTTCTGTGAGCTCACACAGTTTGTTGACCTCTGGACTTTGATGGTAGAGGCTGTTCAGTGAACTTAATTAGAGACTTACACATTGCTTGGGTTTTTTTTTTTGCATATTGTTTTATAAGCAGTGGGCAACTTATTATTTTTTAAAGCAGGAGAAATATGACCAAACAGAATTTACAATTTTAACATAGTGGCAACTTTTTATTATCTCTCAGATAATCTTCTTATATTGTTCTTTTTTTGTATGTGTGCTGGGGATCAAACTCAGGGCCTTGTGCTTGTGAGGTAAGCACTCTAAGCACTGAGCTAAATCCCCAGCCTCCTTATATTGTTCTTGTACAACAGTTATTCCTTCAAGAGACTCAGAGGAGGGAGAGGCCATGGGATCCTCAGAAGGCTTAGTGGAAATAAACACAGGGCCACACACAAAAGGCACAAAGGGAGAGTTGACAAGATTCACTTTAGGAAGGGAGAAAATTGAATTAACCAAAATTCTGTCTTGAATGACTGAGAGAATTATAATAAAAGGAGAAATAAGAAAGTGGTAGTTTGAGGGAAAAATTGTGACCCTGGTGTTAGATAGATGGAGTAAGAAGATGGTAATAGATTTGGGTAGTAATTGCCCTCCAGCAGTAAGAAATGTGGTATTGAAGTGAGAAGAGGAACAGGAATTGAATATGTAGTTTTAAAAGTCATGGCTTAAAGGTGAGTTTTGAGCCTTCAGAGGGAACGAAAGTCTCAGTGAGAAAGCTCTACTTTCATGTAATGTTCAAGAAGCAGAGAGGAACTTTTGAAAGAGATAAAGAAGACAGGGAACTAACAACATGGTATAAGCCCAAGGGAGGAAGGAATCTCAAGAAAAAGGATGTTGAAAACAACATCAGATAGAATATCAAGAATAGGAACGGAGAAAAGGCTGTTAGAATTGGTGAGCTCATTAGTTGAAGTTTTACAGACTACGCGGAGGGTAGGAGCCCTGTTACATGGGATGAGACAGTGGGTGGTAAGGAACTATCCCAATGGGTACAAATGGCACTTTTAAAAAAGTATACCAGAGGAATAAGGGACACAGGATGGCCAATGGGGCAGCAGGACTAAATGACAGGTTTTCAAAATAAGGGAGCCTTGTACATGACAGAAGCCAGGGGAGAAAGAGCCAGTAGATAGGGTACTATTCAAGGTCAGAGAAGATAACTAGAAATGAGTTTGGGAGATTTCAGAAGGCACTTTAGGAAATGAGGTCTGTAGTTCTAGTGAAGGCTTAGATATAGAAATTAGGAATTGTTGTATCTTTCTCAAGACTTGGACACCAGCTGAGTAGATGATGGCCCAAATCCTGAGGAAAAAAGATAAGGAGACTTCTGCACCAGTGTAGGGTCTGAAGTCATCCTCAAGCATGCCATAGATTTAAGACTGAGGCATCACTGAGCAAGTGTACAGAGAGTATGCTGGGCTGTCAGTGAGGGCGATGGGTGTATCCGTCAGGGCAAAAGTAGCCAGGAAATGATAAAGCAAATACACTTAAATAGAGAAAGGCAAATACTATGGTCATATTCACTAAACCAGTATTTCACCTGAATTATGCTGTGTTCAGATTTTTATCACAAAATAGACTAAGTATACTGAATATATTTCTTTGCAAAACATTCTTATTTAAAATTTTTGATAAATACATTGTACAGTGAACTTCTGCTTAAATATATTCATTTGCATTTAGTTGTATAAACTCACTTGAAAATAAAAACTACCATTTACTTGCTGTATGCATATTAGTATAGGTTTGCATTTTAACTGGCTAGATAGAAGGTAGTTATATTTATGTCTAATTTAAAGCTTGTTTTAAATTTTATCTATATATTTAAATAACAGGCACAGGAAGAAATTGCCCGACTTCGAAGAGAAATGATGAAAAACTGTAAGTCTCCTAAATCAACGACGGCACATGCTATTCTCCGGCGGGTAGAGACCGAGAGAGATGTAGCCTTCACTGATTTACGAAGAATGACCACAGAGCGAGACAGTCTGAGGGAAAGGCTAAAGGTTGGCAGGAATTTTTTCTGTCTAAACATATACTAAACACAAATGTAGTTACACTGAGAGCACTTTATTTTTCTTTTTTAAACAGATTGCTCAAGAGACAGCATTTAATGAGAAGGCCCACTTGGAACAAAGGATAGAAGAGCTGGAGTGTACAGTTCACAACGTAAAAACAATCATTCCAGGCTGTACAAGCTTCTCAGTGACCTTCCCTTTTCCCTTTTGCCTTGTTCAAAGAAGTTCTTTTATTTTTTAAGATAGTGTTTGTAGTTCTAAAATCCTTAAGGTGGTATGCATGGTATAAATAATCACTGTTTTACTTATTTATTTCCTTCTAAGAATATGAGTAAAATTGTTTGTGTGTCTGGTTACAAAATATGTTCTTTTGAAAAGTTATTAGGATGCATTCTTGGATTTTAGCAGATTTTCTTGTCTCTCTGTTACGTTAAAAATTGTATTGCCAATTACGAAGATATCAAGAATTTGAGATGTATGAATATATATTTCAGATGTTATGACTATATAAACAGAATAAGTGGATTTAACTTCCTGTTATCAAGTTTAATTAAATATTTAAAAAATTTATCTGTAGTATTTTGTTATAGTAAGTAAAAAGACACTAGATAAGAGAAATGCGATTTTTATTTTTGTAATTCCACTCATCCTCATAATCCCATTTGTAATTTATTAATGGTGGATAACAAGTAAGAAATTCTTTTGCAAATAGAATGTGTGGGCTGTAGTCAAATTGAACCAGATTTAAAAACATAACCCAATATACTTGATAGAATTTGTGGAAAAGCTATGCAATGGCTGCTTTTTGTTCCTTACAAAAACATACTGCCTTGTCCATAGCACCTCCCACTGCATTCAGGTCTGACCCCATCATCTATCTCATGTGAATTTTTTCATAAACCACAGTTCGAATGGAGGGAGGCTGTCTGCAGGAAGATTACTGAGGCTGCTTTAGTGATGCATACCCTTGTCGTTCCACTTGTATAGCTTGATGATGAACGTATGGAGCAAATGTCAAATATGACTTTGATGAAGGAAACTATAACCACTGTGGAAAAAGAAATGAAATCACTGGCAAGAAAGGCAATGGATACTGAGAGCGAACTTGGCAGACAGAAAGCAGAGAATAATTCTTTGAGGTAAACTAAATTATTGTTGAACAGTTAACAGTTTACTGTAACTGATAGTATAGTTCTGCTTTTGTAATATATTTTATAATGAAAATTAAGTTACCTGTTGAATTTAATTTCTGAAGGGATTATTATGAAGCAATTTTAGAAACCTCAAGACACATCGAACAGTTTCCCCCAGATCAATCCCAGACTGGTAATGGTCCACTTAACTAGGAAGTATACTTCTAGTAATCTTAGCCTTACATTTGCAGAGTTCTTCAGGTTTAACTGAAATAGCTTTTACCAGGCCCTTATGGGTACTGAGCACATTTGACTTTGTTTAATTTACTTTTATAACTTTAAATTCTGTTCTAGGTTGTTAACAATATAAAGAAGCAAAGGTTTGACAATAGCTTAGAAAAAGGGTGACTTAGAGCCTAATTAAAAGTCATGGCAGAGAAATAGGAGCATGTAATGGAATTTCTGTTAACTGAATGATAAGTATGTTTAGCTCTTCCTACATACTATTATGGAAGCAGAAGAAATATCAATTCAAACAGCCTATAGACAATAAATACAGGAGAATATGTTTTTGGACACTTTCTATGTTTGTCATTTAACTTCTAGGATATGTTGTTAGGAGGAATAGAGGTTCTATAAATTCAATGAGGTTGAATTTTAATGGATCTGTGTACATTTGAAAAATAGCAGTTCATATTGTTGTTGTTTTGTTTTTGCGGTACTGGAGATTGAACCCAGGATCTCACACTGATCTACATCCCCACCCCTCTTTAATTTTTTATTTTGAGTCAGGGTCTCACTAAATTGCCCAGGCTACATTCAGACTTGCAGTCCTCCTTCCTCAGCCTCCTGGAGTGCAGGGATTACAGGCATGCACCACCATGTGTTGCTAAATATAGTAAATATGAGTGTGAAATATATTACTAAGCCTACAGATAACTCTTGGTCCTTGTATGAATTCCTGTCTCTCCTTGATCATTCCAGGAATCTGTGTTGCACAGGTTGTAATCCTTTGTCAGGACAGATAACTACCCAAGTTCTTGCCCTTTGCTTTTAAAAAATTTATTGCTTATAAGAATAAGCAATAAATGAAAATGAAGATAATAATAAGACAAGATAACAGTAATATAAAAAGCCTCAAAAATAGAGAAAATCATGAAGAAAATTTAAATCATTCATAATTCCAAAACCCAGAGGAATTATTAATATAGAACTGTTTCCAGTCAGGTATTTGTCTATCTGTATATATTATGTAAGTTTTTGTGTGATCAAGACTGTCTGTGTAGTTTTGTATTTGTCTAGTTTCATTTAATTATATACCATAAGCATTTTCTCATGCCATTAGAAATTCTTTGAAAGCATTTTTGTAGTATATTACAATATTGTAGAAGAGAGATATATGATAATTTTAGGGATTTTTGATGTACATTTAACAGTTTTATTGACATATAATCAGCACACAGTACAGTATTAAAACCTTAAATGAGTGCAGTCATACAGCATGAATTATTTTGAGATTTATTCATGTTGTTATATGTATATAATACCTCGTAATTGCTGAGTGGTGTTCTATTGTATGGATATACAAATAGGCATTAGATTATTGCCAATTTGGGGCTGTTGCAAATGAAGCTGCTAAGAACATTCCTATAGAAGTCTTTTTGTGGACATAGGCTTTTATTTCTCTTGAGGTGTAGCAAGGAATAAAATGGATATATATTTCACCTTTGAATAAACCATTAAAATCTCCATCTCCCTCTCCCTCTCCTCATTCCCCTTCTCCCTCGTCCTCTGTGTCCCTCTCCTTCTCCTGCTCCCTAATGGTTGTACTATAGTACTTGTGCTATTTTATTTTACATTCGTACCTGCAGTGTATGAGCATTTCAGTAGTTACATATCCTTGCCAACATTCAGTATGCAGTATAGCTTTGGCTTTTCTAATAGCTATATATTATGGTTTTAATTTGTCATTTCCTAATGATTAGTGATTTTGAACATCTGTTCATGTACTTAGTTGCCATCTGCATCTTCTGTGAGATGTCTGCTCAAATCTTTTGTACTTACTTATTGAATTGTTTATATTAATAAAATTGTAAGTTTCCATGGTTTTTGTATAAAATCTTTGTCAGGTGTATGTGTTGCAAATATATTCTCCCATTTGTGGCTTGCCTTTTTATTATTTTAATATCTTTTTAAAAAGCAAATGTTTTTAGTTTGAGTGAAATTTATTGAATTTAATAAATTTGTATCCAGTGTTTTATGTTCTTTCAAAGAAATCTCTGTAAAGCCTAAGGTAATTAAGATTTTCTCCCATGTTTTCTTTTAGCAGTTTTATAGTTTTAGCTCTTTCATTTCAGTTTATGATCTATTTCAAGTTAATTTTTGTATATGGTGCAATACTTAAATGAAAGTTTGCTTTTTTGCATATGGGTGTTTAATTTTTCCAGCATCATTTGCTGAAAATACTTTTCTTTCTTCACTGAGTTACCTTGCACCTGTGTAGGTCAGTTGTCCATGTATGTGTGCCAGTCTTCCTTCCTTCCTTTTTGTGGTTAAAAAAAAAACCATGAAATATACTCCTTAAATCTTTATGTGTATTGCATAATATTGTTAAATATATAGCAGATCTCTGGAACTTTTTCATTCTGCACACCTAAGCAATCTACACCCATTGAAGAACACTTCCTGCTTCCCCCTCCCCCCAGCTCCTGGCAACAAGCATTTCTACTTTCTGAGTTTAAGTTTACTTTGTATGCTTGGGATATTATACAGTATTTGTCCTTCTGTGATTGTCTTATTTCACCTATCACACAAGTGATAGTCATCCATGGTATAGCATCTTACAAAATTTCCTTCTTTTTAAAGACTGAGTAATATTCTGTTGAATGTATACCCCACATTCTCTTTATCTATTCATCCGTTGAAGAACATGTACATTATTTTCACCTCTTGGCTACCGTGAATATTACTGCTGTGAACATGGGAATGCAAATAATGTCTTCAAGGTCCTGATGTCCATTCTTTTAGGTAAATACCCAGAAGTGGGGAAGTTTGGGCCATATGGTAGTTCCATTTTAATTTTTGAAAGTTTTTCAAAATTAGTGAGGTATATTTGTTGAATAAAAATTGTATATATTCAAGGCATACAATGTGATGTTTTAATATACATGTATTGTAGAATGATTACCTTAGTCAGCTTAATTGATGTATCCATTGCCTCACATAGTTCCTTTTTTATTTTATTGTAGTGAGAATATTAAAATCTACTCTCAGAAAATTTTAGTATATGGCATATTATTACTAACTATAGTCACCAAGCTGTACATTAGGTCTCCAGAACTTTTTCATCCTAGAACTGCAAGTTTTTATCCTTTGATCAACATATCCCCATTTCTCCTACCAACTTCAGCTGTTGGTAACCACATTTCTACTCTGTTTGAGTTTGACTTTTTAAAGATGCCTCATATAAATGATATCATGTAATACTTGTTTGTGTTTGGCTTATTTCACTTAGTATAATGTCCTCCAGTTTCATCCATGTTGTTGAAAATGGCAGGATTTCCTCCATATTTATGTCTGACTTATATTCCATTGCATATATTACAATTTCTTCATCCATTCATCTATTGATGGACACTTGGGTTGTTTGTGTATCTTGGCTCTTTTAACTAATGCTGCCATGAACTTGGGAGTGCAGATTTCCCTTTGAGATATATATCCAGATGTGGAGTTGGATTGTATTGTCAATTCTTTGAGGCATCTCCAGAAGTTGTCCATAATGGTTATACCAATTTACATTCCCACCAATGATGTAAGGGTTTCCTTTTTCTCTGCATCCTTGTTAAAAGTTGTCTTTTGATACTAACCATTCTTGTGGGTGTGAAGTGGTATCTCAACTGGTTTTGATTTGCATTTTCCTGATATTTAGTGATGTTGAGTGTATTTTCATGTACCCATTGGCCATTCATATGTCTTCCTTGGAAAAACGGCTGTTTAGGTATTTGCTTATTTTTCAGTTGAGTAGTTTGTTTTGCTGTTATTGATTTTGTATCCTGCTACTTTGCTGAATTTGTTTATTAAATCTAAAAGTTTTCTGGTGGCGTTTTTATGAGCATTTTATGTAAAGAAGTGTATTATCTACTAATAAGGGTAATTTAACTTCTTTCTCTCCTAGTCGTATCTCTTTTATTTCTTTGTCTTGTCTGATTGCTCCAGCTAAAATTTCGAGTACTTTATTGAACAGTAGTGATGAGAGTGTACATCCTTGTCTTTTTCCTGATTTTAGAGGGAATGTTTTCAGTTTTCCCCCATTTAGTATGATATTGTAGTTTACTGTTATTGTATAGAATTACAATAGATTTAGCCGGGATTGGCAGCCACACGTATAATCCCAACACTCAGGAGATTGAATCAGGAGGATTACTGTGAGTTCAAAGCCAGCTTGGGCTACGTAGTGAGTTTGAGGCCAGCCTGAACTACATAGTAAGACCCTGTCTCAAAAAAGCAAAAAACAAACAAACAATAACCCCTCCCCCAAAACAATATATTTTATATTTAGATTTCAATCCTGCAACTTTATATAAATTTATTAGTTGTAAAAGGGGTTTTTTGGTGAAACTCGTAGAATTTTCAGCATCATGTCATTTCTAAACAGGAGGATGATGTCATTTCTGAACCGAGACAGCTGTACTTCTGCCTTTCTGAGTTTTCTGCCTTTCATTTTTTCTTATTTAATTCTCAGCTAGACTGCCAGTGTTGGAATGAATTGAAATGTCAATGGCAGTCATCCTTGTTTTCGAGCTGCTTTGGAGGAAAAGCTTTTAGCTTCCATTGTTGACTGTGTTAGCTGTGGACTTGTGATATGTGGCATTTAATTTTGCTCTGACCTTTGTTATTTCTTTCCTTTTACTAACTTATTTTTTTTTTACTTCCTTGAAGTGTAAAGTTAGGCTTTACACTGAAATATAAAGTTAACTTTACACTTAGGCTGTCTGTATTGTTTATTTGAGATCTTTTTTCCTTTTTGGATGTAGATGTTTATCAGTGTGTAGTTGAGAGCTGCTTTTGCTGCATCCCATACGTTTTTGTGGAGTTTCTATTTTTGTTTGTTTCAAGATTTTTTAAATTCTCCTTTTGATTTCTGTGTTGTCCTTTTGGCTGTTTGGAGTATGTTATTTAATTTCCACGTATTTGTGACTTTTTCAGTCATCCCTTGTTACTGACTTCTAATTTCATTCGATTGTGGTAAAAAAAAAAAGTGCTTGATATGTTTTCAACCTTCTTAAATTTTTTTTTTTTGTGGCCTAACATGGTCTGTCTTAGAGTATGTTTTGGGTGTGCTTCAGAAGAATGTGTAATTCTGCTGTTGGATGGAATGTTACGTATATATTCAGTTTATTTGGCATCAAGTATAGTCCTTGTTGGATTCCTGTCAGGATAATTATCCATTATTAAAAGTAGAGTATCAAAGTCCCCTTCTATTATGTGTTGTCTCTTTCCCTTCAAGTGTATTATTGTTTGCTTTATACATTTAGGTGCTCCAATATTGGGTGTATATGTATGTATGTGTATAATTGTTGTATCTTCTTAGTGAATTGATCAATTTGTCATTATACAATGACCTTGTCTCATCTTACAGTTTTTGACTTGAAGTCTATTTTGTCTGATGTAAGTATTGTTCCTTCTACTCTGTTTCTGGTTTCATTTGTATGGACTATCTTTCCCTCTCTGGTAGGAGTCTGTAGTGAGGACTACTTGTAATCACCCCAGTGGTGAAGTTGCCAGTGTCTTCTGCAGAGCAGGCCACTGGGGACTGATACCGAGAGCTCCTGCCGTGACTCGTTCAAGGCATCTAGATATGCCAGGTGTGTGTGTCTCCCCAGAAATCCTTATGAGTGAATATCCTCCATTTTTCCTCCTGTGTGTTAGAGCGGATTCTTGATTCTGATGCCTCCCGGGAATGTTTTATTTAATGGTCAGCTTTCTAATTCTTTTGAGATTTTTTTTTTTTGTGGCAAGCAAATGCTGGTCTCTCCTCAGCCATCTTATTGATGTCACTAACTCCTCTTATTTTTGATCTTTTGAGAGACTATATACTGTCTTCCACAGTGGCTGCAGCAGTTTGCTTTCCCCCCAACAGTGTACAAAGGCTCCAATTTCTCCATATTTGCTAGCATTTGTTATTTACTGCTGTTTGTTCTTTGTGTCCATCCTAACAGGTGTGAGATGATACCTTCTTGTGGTTTGCATTTCCCTGATGAGTAATGATACTGAGCATCTTTTCATGTACCTGTTGGTCGTTCATATGTCTTCTTTGGAGAATTGTCTATGCAATCCCTTTGGCCCATCTTTAAATTGGGTAGTTTGTTTTTGCTTTGTTGCTTTTTGGGTTTGGAATTTTTGGGGGGTTTTTGCTATTGTGTTGAATGCATTTTGAAAATATTTTGGATATTAATGCTTTAGCAGGTACATGTTTCCAAATACTTTTCCCAGTTCTCCAGGTTGTATTTTTACTCAGTTGATTCTTTTGCTACACAGAAACTTTTTAGTTTCATGTAATCTCACTTGTCTTATTTTTGGCTTTTGTCTGTGTTTTTGGTGCCATAGCTAAAAAATAACTTCCAATATTGTGAAACTTTTTCTTTTTTTGTTTTCTTATAGGTCTTTCATAGTTCCAGCTCTGTTTAATTCCTTAATCCATCTTTAGTTTATTTTTTTGTACAGTGCAATATAAGGATCTAGGTTAATTACTTTGCATGTGGATATTTGGTTTTCCCAGTGTCATTTGTTGAAGAGAATCACTCTACCCAGTCGTGTAGTCTGGTTACCCTTGTGCCACACTTCACATCATTTAATCAAGAATATGTGGGTTTATTTATTTTATGTCAATACCATGATCTTTTGGTTACCGTAGCAGCCAGTGTCATATGTTTTAAAATAAGGAGGCCTGAGGCCTCCAACTTTGTTCTTTCTCAAGATTGTTTTCTGTCTAGCTAACAGTTTGTCAATTTTGATCTTTGTGAATTTATTTCTTGATTATCTATTTTGTTCCATGGGTTTATTTATATATGTTGATGTCCATATAATATTTCTGATTATGATAGGTTTTATTTATTTTTTTTATTTATTTTAAACCAAGAGCATGTATTGGTACATTCTACATACATTGGTCACATTCATTACATTTATTCTGTACCTATACATGGTGCATCTTGGTTCTCCCCCTCTCCCCCGCCCCTCCCCTCTCCTCCCTTCCCCCCTATTTATATCAGGTTCATTCATCATTTTCCATATTTTCCCTTTCCCCTCTCTT
>PVJO010006126.1:0-91901 GCA_004026905.1 Hystrix cristata
TTTAAAATGCCTGGATCATGTAACACAATTTTCATCTGCCCCTCATCTCCATCCTTTAACTCTGCGTCTTCTGAGATGTATATCCTGCCAATGGAGCCCTCTGTATCCCAGTGTTACATAGACACATGTGGTCACCAGCATTTGTAGACTCAAGAGTTTTTATTGTGAGTTTTGAAGAACATGGACAGAGAAAGAATCATCATTATTCAAATGACTCAGAATTAAGCCTTTGGGTGTTTTAGATATATACCATCAATTTTTCATATGCTATGAGAATATTGAATGAGACCTTATAATCCTATATCCTCACCAGTTTACATTCCCAGCACTTTCTACTTTCTCCAAAACATACGGTATTTTTGTTAAACTCCCCCAAAAGTCAAGGCACAGCAAGGTGAAGATCTACCTGTTCACTGTAAGTAAGAAGGAGCAAGGAAGCAGCACAGACTGATATTTCCATTTCCCCTCTTAGCGATATAATATGTTTTGAAATAGATGATGTGAACTATTTGATTTCAAAATGAGCCAAGGGAAGTGGTGCAATGGCACTATCACTATCTATTGTCTTGAGTGTGTAAATAAAGAAGATGCCACCTAAAGGAATAGAAACAGTAATAGGATTTTCGCCCCAGAGCTGGCCACAGAGTCCCCCTAATCACCCCTCTTTTTCTGTATCCTACCTGAGCTGATGGAATTTTCTTGAAAAAGTGTTGGCTGGCAACATCATATTAAATGGGGAGAAGCTGAAAGTGTTCCTTCTAAAATCATGAACAGGAGGACAAGGATGTCCCCTATTACCACTCTTGTTCAATATAGTACTTAAGACATTAGCCAGAGCAGTGAAGTAAGAGAAAAAGCAATAATTACAGGAAAGTAAAGAAAAAAAATACAGGAAAGTAAGAACTCAAATTATCACTATTTGCAGATGACATGATCTCTTATATAGAAGATCCAGAAAATTCCACCAAAAGACTTCTAGAACTAATAAGCAAATACAGCAATGTAACAGGATACAAAATCAACACACAAAAATCAATAGCATTCCTGTACACCAATAATTAGTTCACTGAGAAAGAAATTAGGACACAATATTATTCTCAGTAGCACACAAAAAAAAAACCTAATACTTAGGAATTAACCTAAATATGCAAGTGAAAAACCTCTACAGTGAAAACTATAGAACTCTGAAAAAGGAGATAGAGACTATTGAACAATGGAAGGCTATCCCCTGTTCCTCACTAGGCAGAATCAATATTGTCAAAATGGTCATACTTCCAAAACTGATATACAGATTTTATGCAATCCCAATCAAAATGCCAATAACATTCCCCACAGAACTAAGCAAAACAATCCTAAAATTCATATTGAACAAGAAAAGACAAAAAGACATATGGAAGAAGAATAGCAAAAGCCATCCTGGACAACAAGAGCAAATTAGGGGGTATCACAATCCAAACTTCAAGTTACGCTAAAAAGCTACAGTGATCAAAACAGCATGGTATTGGTACAAAAATAGACTCATGTATCAATGGAACAGAATAGAGGACACGGAAACAATTCCAGGCACATTCAGCTTTGACAAAGGGGCCAAAAAAAAAAAATACACTGGAGGAAAGATACCCTCTTTAGCAAATGGTTCTGGGAAAACTAGCTATCCACATGCAGAAGAGTGAATCTAGATCCATCTCTCTCACTGTGTTCTAAACTAAAATTGAAATCAAAATAGATCAAATATCTAAATATTAAAACAGAAACACTTAACCTGCTGGAAGGTAAAATAGGTAAAACTCTTGAAGTCGCAGACACAGACAAGGACTTTCTGAACAGAACTCCAGTTGCACAAGAAATAACAACAAGAGTCAACAAATAGGACTATATCAAATTAAATAGTTTCCCCATAACAAGGCAAACAACTAACAGAGTAAAGTGTCAACCTACAGAGTGGGATAAAATTTTTGCCATCTACACCTTAGAAGAAGCTTAATATCTAGACTATATAAAGAAGTAAAAAAAAAATAGACCCCCAAAATAAAAGACCCAATCAAAACTGGGCAACCGAAATGAATAGACACTTCTCAGAAGAAGAAATATAAACAGCCAATAAATATATGAAAAAATTTTTACAACCACTGGCCATTCAAGAAATACAAATGAAAACAACACTGAGATTTTATCTCACTCCAGAAAGAATGGCTAACATCAAGCAATCAACCACTAACAAATGCTGGAGAAGGTGCAGTGAAAAATGAACTCTTCTATATTACTCGTGGGAATGTAAACTAGTACAAGCATTATGGAGACCAGTAAGGAGAGTCTTCAAAAAACTAGAACTAGAAATTCCATTTGACCCAAATCTTCCCCTTCTAGGTATATTTACAAAAGATTTAAAGGCATGATATTACAATACATGCCTACCAATATTTATAGCAGCACAATTCATAATAGCTAAATCTTGGAAGCAGTGCACATGTCCATCAACAGACAAATAGATAAAGAAAATGGGTATCTACACATAGTAGAATATCACTCTTCTATAAAGTGGGATAAATTTGAATAGGAAAATGGATGTGACTTGAAAGCATGTTAAGTGAAATAAATCAGACACATAAGCTTAAATATTGTATGGTTGCTCTCATATGGGAAGTCCAAAGTATAAATAAAGTGTAGAGCAAAATGAAAGACATGTGGGGAAAACAAGAAGATAGTGCTTTTGAAAATGGAAAGGGGAACAAGAGCTGGAGGGTGGGGGAAGGAGGAAGGGCAGGGGGACATGGAAAGGATTGGTATGTGCTATGTACATGTACCAAGTACCCACAACGAGTGTAATTATTATATATCTTGAGACAGGGGGAGGAAGGGAAAGAGGAGAGGAAGGGAAGGAGATTAAAGAGAATTAAGATGTATTAAGTACATGTACCTACTCCCTAAGGTGAACGTAAACATCACAGGCTGCAAACATGTACTAGTAAAATAAAAGCAGCTGACCAATTATTCCAGTTACACACTTTTGCTCAAGGTGATGAGAAGCTTTAGATTTTGTGTTGATGCACAAAATGATGAATGCAACTAATACCACTGAATTATACACTTAAAATATCAAATTTCACTACTCCACATATATATCAATCACAAAAAGAAGTTTAAAGGGACTAGGGTGCAATTTAGTGTTAGAGTACATGCTTAGCATTATATAACCAGCACCGCAAAATAAAAAATAAAAAGCTTTAAGAATCCTTTGTGTATTTTTTAGAGGGAAAAATGATCATACCTATATTCTGATAGGTATGATAATATCTAGATAATCACTGCTGAGTTCATATAGAATGTGTAGCACACAGTGAAGGTGCCCTAGATATTAGCTTTTCTCTTACTCACCACCTGTCCCCCCAGCCCCATGCACACTACATATTGCTAACATGTCAAGAGCAAAAGCTGTACGCTTGTTATCTTTCTGCTTGGCCCTTTCTCTTTCCTCCCCTGTCTCTGATATTTCTAATAGGCTTTGAATTTAAATTTTGAATTCTTAATTCTGTTGCTTGAATTTCCTAATTTTCCATTTTAGTGTATATATTTGACTAACTTTATAATAAATTCCAGTTCTCTGATGAATCTCAATGATACCACAAGGCTTCGCAGCTATGCAATCCTGACTTTGTGACCCTTCTCTGCCATGTAGGTACACTATGCAATGAGGGGTTTTGTGCACAATGAAAATGAGAAGTCTGTGTTAAAAAGCACAAAAATCTTTTAGTCCTTCCTCCCTCGGTCACTCTTTGAATTTATCGTGGTGTTTCTATTTATAATTGAGCATTGTGCTCCCTCCAGTATGGGGACATTCACAGGGTGAGGGAAGTTCCTCACAGGTCCCCTGAGACTTGGGTTCCCAGTCTTGCCCTCCCCTCACCCAACCCCAACTCTGCCCAGAGAGTAAAGGACAGCTCCAGCCATGTGGGGTGGCAGAAGGAGGAGGAGGCTGAGGGATGAGTGGGCAGCCTAGAACCTGTCCCAGGGAGGCATGGTGGCGGTGTGATTAACCTGTAAGCTCAGGGACTCATTCTGAGCATGTGGCTTTTTTAAAATAGATTTTTATTAAAATTTATCCAAAATTACACAAACTTACAGGCCATTACACGAGCTCAAGACCATACTACATTGTGCCTTTTACTCAAAACGTCGAGCAATGTAAACAACCACATAGATGCAGCATTGAGTCAAAACTACATAAAATTACTGTAGTACCTAGTGTACGTGTTACTGTTTGGAGTTCGGGTTATTAGGTTCCTGTTTTTAGGATATCATTATTCTTCTGGATTCTCATTCCCCTCTCCACTTGCCCTCTTCTTGTTCCCTTAGACCTTTTGCCTATTGGCTTAGATCTGACCCTTTGCCTTTTTGTATCCATTGTTTACCATTTTCTTATGTTTGTATTTTTCCTCGCTCAAGTGAGGGATACCATACAGTATTCAAGCTTGTGAGCCTGGTTTATTTCATCAACGTTATATTTCCAGGTCCGTCCGTTTTCCTATAAATGACTCTAATTTGTCCTTCTTTATGGATGAATAGTATTCCATTATGTGTAGGTACCACATTTTGTTTATCTAGTTATCTGTTGAAGGGTATACAGGCTGCTTCCAGCATTTAGCTATTACAAATTGTGCTGCTATAGACATTGGTATGTAGGTATTGCTGTAGTATTATGTCTTTAGCTCTTCAGGGAAGATTCCTAGTAGGGGTATGGCTGGGTCATAGGGGATTTCTACTTTCAGGCTTTTGAGAAATCTCCATACCGATTTCCATAATGGTTGTACTAATGTGGTGTTGTTTTTTCAATCTCCACATTACTCCTGAAGAAACTGAGGCCACATGCTTTTTGAGACTATACAGGTTCCAGGCCCATTAAGTGAGCCTGTGACCTTGTCCTACTTGTGTGCCATCATTTAACTTCTCTGGGGCCTCAGTTTCCTCAGGAGTAATGTGGAGATTGAAAGAACAACATTATAAGGTTTTTGTGGGACTTAAATACAATATTACAGGAAAGTGTTTAGTATACTTGGCATGATGTAAGAAATTACTACATGCTGAATAAAACTATTAAATGATTAATAAGACTATAATTGGTAGTATTATTAATGAACAGCTAGTAAATATTATAGAAGACATATGAATTATTAAACACTTTATTAAAATAATGTAAAGGTGATATAATGAACACATGCAAATATCCCAAAGGATATAATTTTGGATTACTACATACCAATCCATCCGTAAAGTCCAAATACATCCAAATATCCCTTTGCAGATAATATCAGCAAGTTCAGACCAATATATCTGATCGTTAAAACCCAACTTTAATTCATGCCTGAGGTTGCAATTTTTAAGGGTTTGCATGAAATTCATATGATACCTAAAAAAATTCAAGAAACAAGAATTCAAAGATAAAAACACATGTATTATGTTCCATTGTTGAGTTATGTGGCATTCCAAACATGGAATACTAGGCAAAACTACTGCTACATTGTACATAATTTGTAAAATCATATTTCTTGTCTCAGGAGATGGTGACACATGCTATTCCGTGTGATATTCAACAGAACACTTCACATGTAAGGAAACATCACATTTTTCCCATCGAAAAGTGGTGTTCTTATGACAGTCAGAACGCCATGTTTGCTTTCTCTGTTTTCACTATCATGATTTATGCCATCACAGTGTGAGTCGGTGTTGTGCTTCTAGGGAGGCCTTTCTTTTTGGCCATCGGTGTCGTGCTTGTAAGGAGGCCTTTCTTTTTGGCCAGGCTCTGGAGTCTGCCCAGGGCCCTCCAGATAATGGCGTACCACACGTCAACAAAACTCCAGAAAAATCCATTGGCTTCTCATTGTATGTTTTGTGCAGTTGCCAAGCATTTTGTAATAGAACAAAAAAGAGCTCGAATACCATTTCTTCCTGCAGATTGATGCTTGATACTTATCAGTGTTTTCATCAGCTCTGTTTACTACTCCCATGAGCTGGTTATATTTGATCCTGTTTGGCTGCTGAACTTGTATCTTCTTTTTTAGTTTCTGGTAATAATAACTGACAAGACACAAGGAATTGATACCAACACCAGATGAGGCAACAACACTGTTATCATTCTATCTGCAGACAATATTGTCTTTGTCATCAATTCGATGATTGAGTGTGCCTCTTTCTTTCTTCTTTAGAGCTACATCTGATTCCACTGGAGCTTTGTCAATATGAGCCTTTCTCACTGTGCCTGTTGCCTGATGCCCCATTGAACTGAGCTTATCAAGAAGTTCAATACTGGTGAAAAAGTTATAGAATACACAATGGTATTGTCCATGGTGTGCCTCCAGAAATTCCTCAATAAACTGAAGAACAAGCAATGCACAGACACCTGTGGTGTCTCATGTTTGGTAGTCCTCATGTTTGGAATTTGGGTTTTCACCTTGCTATGGCTGAAACCAGCAAATGTAGCCCAGACATGTGCTACCACACCAAAACTTACAGCCAAAGCGAATGGGCTTGCCCCAAATAAATTGTTCGCACCTGTGACAATCAAAATATGGACCCATGAATTCATCAAAGCTGAAATGTTTCACTTGGAACAGGTTTCATATGTCTCTCACTGAGTTTGCTTATGAGAGGATCACAACTTGGAAAACTTGTCCTTTGGATCCAAATTTGCGTCGTCAGCAACATGCAAATTAGAAGGTAGATTTTCACAGCACTCACTTCACATGGCAGCACTAACCAGTATATTATGCACATCCATTCTTTGTTGCCAAATCATCCACCTTCTAGGAAATGAGATGTAATCACTCAGAAAAAATGTTCCCAGAAAACATCTGAACTTGGAGCTAGTCAAGTCAGGATGTGCACCCCTACTTTTGAGTGTGTAAGTTGGAGTACTTGACCATGAATTCAATGACCTAGTCATCAAGAAAAAGTTCAAGAATCGTCTGTGAGAGTTCTTATTTCAGCGAAGAAATTGTTTGATGGTTCTGTAACTCTGTCTGCTGTGGGTTGAGTAGTTAGGTCAGCTTTTTTCCATTTGTGGACAATTTTTTCACTTTCCTCCTCCTTGACGGTGGAGGTTGCTGCACAGTAGACATAGATGGAACTTCATCAGGAGAGTCATCTTTAAGTGCATATGAGGGATCATCTGTGGCAGACTCAGCATCAGAGCCATCTCGACTAAGATGTGCAGCTGTGCACAACAAAGAACCTGGCAGATTACTTGTTGTTTCGCCTTCTTCATCTCCTGAGGTCTCATCAGAAATGGGTGCTGTAGCATTTTGAGGTGGTCGTATCATTAAAACTTTGTCATCTGTCTCTAAAAAGTCAGTTATTTCATGTAAACTTAGAGTTCGAGGCATCTTGGGACTAAAACGACAACAAGCCTGGGTGGTAGCACATCCCTGTAATCCCAGCACTCAGGAGGCTGAGGCATGAGGATCACAAGTCTGAGGCCAGCCTGGGCTACATACTGAGTTCAAGTCCAGCCTGAGCTACATAGTGAGACCCTGTCACACACACACACCAAAAAAAGGCAAAAAGGTATTGTTAGTCTTAGTGGTAGCGGTTTTGCCTAGTGTTCCAAAACTGGAACATGCAAAATGTCAAACCCATAACTAATGGAACAATAATAATTTCAGTATTTTCTTTTTATAGCACAATAGCGTAACTAATAGAGAAGTAATAAAAAATCACTAGTGTAGGTTGTAGTGCAGTGAAGTTAGTACCTCTCTTTGGATATTTCCTCAAAAATGTTTCCCAAAACTCACATCACTATTTGACAAACTCCCAGCGTGCCAGTATCTGAAGCAGTGACGACACTGTGCACCATGTGATAACATGTACCCCCGGGAGGCAGACGTGTGAAAAACCAGACCTTGCGGGTGACCTCGAGCAGTAGGATATAAATAACTCCCACATGCTTAGCATTCCAATAACGGACCACTAGGCACCATTAAAAAGTTGCTCTTGGTGGAGGTAAAAGTGGTTCCCAGAAGCAGGGTCAAGTGCCCGAGTTCTCATGGCAACCAAGTACATTACAGAGATCCACCTCCCACAGGAAGTGCAAGAAGAGGCTTTTTCAAAGAGGCAGGCCTGAGTCTCTCTTCTAGCTATGTCCCACTTTGCACCTGACTTCCACCGTCTGTACACAAAGACAGTTTGTGGATGGGAGCATTTTCATGCTTCCACAGAGTAACAATGCCCATAGGGACAGACATTTTTCATGTCACGAGGCCACATCACCATCATCTTTGCTTCACTTTCCTTCCTTTCTCACGGGGTTGGGTAGCTCCTCTTTTCATTCATCAGAGTTTCATCATCCCTGTACCTACTCTCCCATTGGCGTTACAGAGGGTACATTAACTCTTCATTAAGGATGGAGCATTTTGGGGAGGGAAACGTGTATGTGTGCATGGTGGGGTCAACACAGGTGAGATTACTACTTGCCTGTGGGCTGATAAGAACAATTCACATGGGTTGGGGATTTAGCTCAAGTGGTAAAGCCCTTGCCTAGGAAGCACAAGGCCCTGAGTTCCATCCCCAGCACCGCCAAAAAAAAAAGATTCATATATGGCATAAGACAGCAATCGAGTGTATGTTTTCTCCATTTAATGAGCCAGCACCCCAAATATTAGCCTTTTTAAAAAATATACTGTTGGAAGAGGAAATCCATCATGGGCCCAAAGTGTTCTTTCATTTTTCACTGAGAAGGCCATGAATTTACAGCCCCAGTCGCTGTTTGATGGGGGATTTCTCAGGGTCTCTTTGTAGTCAGCAACCCAGAGGGATGAGCTGACAACTGTTGCCAAAAGCAGAATTGCTTCCACTTGCTATGAAAGCATCAGATCCCCCACGATCATGCCCAACTCTTTGCATGTGTAACCATCCGAGTAAGTCCACCTTCGTTGCCCCCCAGGAGACTTAGAGGGCATGTAGAACCTGTGCAGTCATGAACCTCTGGCTACTGCTTTTGCTGCAAGTAATAAAGTCTTTTGTCTGTGACCCAAGAGTCTTATCTTCTACCAGCATCCATCAATCTGTGCAACATAACCTATAAATTTTCAAGAGGTTAAAATTTCAGATCGGCCATAGTCCTTGACACATAGATTTAAGTACATATCACCTTTCTACTCCCCACTTCTTTTTTCTGTACTAGGGATTGAACTCAGGGCCTCTGCACTGAACTACATCCCCAGCCCTTTTTGTATTTTTTGAGACAGGATCTTGCTGAGTCACTAAGTTGCTCAGGCTGGACCCAAATGTGCAATCTTCCTACCTCAGATTCCCGGAGTGCTGAGATTACAGGTGTGCACCAAACCATTCAGCTCTAGTAACATAGCCCTCCAGGCCCTGCATAGCCCAACCCTGTCTACTTCCCCAGGTTCTTGTATCACCTTTCTCCAAATTTCTTTGCATTTTAGTTATATGAAGGAAAATAGTCTTTCATATTTGGGCCCTCATCTGCCACAACCAGGCTTCTCTGTTGTTAATAAAGTGGCATCTTACTTGGGAATAGGCCATATTGTTCTCTCGGTAGACATAAATACCAGAATCACTCAATCAAAATCTAAATCCTGTAGTCATTTTTTTTCTAACATGATATTTCTGAAATACTCTGTGGTTTCACGTGTTATTCCTTCTGCCTAAAGCACTGTTTTCTTTACCTCCTTAACCAAGCTAACCACTCCTCATCCTGATGTCCTCAGGATAAATTTCATTTTCTCTATGATGTTTTGCTGATTCTCTTAGCAGAATTTAGGTTTATGTTCTCATAATGTCTTGGATTTTTTCCATTTTATATATTTTTCATGATTCGTATCAAACACACACACACAGGGAGACCTGGTACATTGTGGGACTCCATTATTCATCATTTTTCTTCATTCTGTGAAGAAGTGTTGAGTGCTTACTATATGCTGGCCCTGTTATACAAAGTTAAAACTAAGCAAGTCTTGGCCCTCCTAGAGATTGCATTTTATTCAACATAAACAGTATAAGAAATAGACAAGTCCTCCAACAAGTATTTGTTGAACAACTCCCAGGTTGAAAGTAGGGATAAAACAGAGAACAAAATCAGTAAAATGTGTGTGTTCAAGGATCTTACATTCTACTGTACTTCTGTCTATGTTAGAGTATATTTATGTATTAATAAATGTATCCGAGCTTTGGTGCTGATAAGATTTGATGTAAAATGAAGTATGGCAGGGTGACAAATAATTTGAGTGGGTGCTACTTTTCATACGATGATCAAGAAAGTTTCTGAGAAAAGTTGATATATCAGCAGAGGCCTGTGGAAAAATAGTAAATACAGTCATGCTCATGTAAATCCTTTATGGTTATTGAGTAACTTTAATCTGAACAGAGCAGAGAACCACTGAGCATTGTAGAGCAGATTAGAAAATTTAATTTATATAATAAGATTTCTCTGGCTGTTATGAGGAGTACAGAGTCAGGAGTGGGAAGTAAGGAACAAGAAAGATAAATAAGTTAGATAAGAGGCTATTGAAATCATCCAAGTGAGAACTGATGCCTGAGATCATGATGGTATGGCACATATAGAGATGTACCTCTCAAATCCCTCTTCAGGATGGAGCTTGCCATCCAGCTGAAAGCAATGCAGTTAGCTGATAATTTCCAACTATTAGATCCTTCACAATCTGCCATTGCTTTCCAACCAAAGCTTTCATTTTCTCTCATGAGCTCTGTTATGGTTTAGATAAAAATGTCCCCCCAAAGCCTTATGCATTTGGAGGGTGATTGGATCATAGAGATGCTCTACTCATCAGTGGATTCATAAAGGTGTTACTTACTTACAGGAGGAACTAAGAACCAATGAGCATTCTCCATGCCTTCTTCTTCCCACTGTTGTAATTGTTGAAGATCCACAGAGCACATCCTCCACGATCCTGCGTCCCTGTGTGAGCTCACTGTGCAAGGAATATCCCTTCTAATCCCTAATAAACATGTACAATGAACAATAAATAAATTTTGGTGTGTTAAAACATTTATATGTTGGTGTGTTTTATTATAGCAGCCTAAAGTAGCTTAACCTGAATAAAATAGGCATTGATACTAGCAGTGGAGTACTGCAGAAATAAAACCCATAGAAACGTCAATGACATTGACTTGGCAGTCAAATAGTAGTGAGGAAAAATACACTGGAGGCTCAGAGATGTTCAGAAACTCGTTTATGTCCAAATGCCATCTGGCCTTGCTGCTGGTAGCTGTGGAATCTTATCTCAGGGCCAGGTCATTTTTATTGCTAGCATCTGTGATGATTCAATAAACCCTTTTATATCAGCAGATTGTCAATCTTGGGAGTTTTAGTTTAGACTGGGTGTGGTGGTGCACGTCTGTAAACTCGCACTCTGAGAAACTGTTGAAGGAAGGTTGGAAGTTTAAGCCCAGCCCAAGTAATTTAGCGATTTAGTGAGACCCTGTTTCAAAATTAAAAAAAAAAATACAAAGGGCTGGAGATGTGGCTCCGTACAAAGGCCCTAGGTTCAATCCCTCATAGCACAAAAAAGAGGAGGGAAGATAGGGAGGGAGAGGGAGGAGGAGAGGAAGAGGAAGAATAATTTTGGTTTAACAAATGTTCGTGATAGTTACTGAAACTGCAGTGGTGAACAAATCCTACTTGATCATGGTATATATTTCTTTTTTATGCATTTTTGGATTTTATTTTTAATGTTTTAAGGTTTTTCTTTATATCTAAATTCACGAGAAATAATGGATTATAGTTTTCCTTTGTTGTGCTGCTTTTATCTGGTTTTGGAATTAGGGTAATAATAGAGTACTTAAATCATATGAGATGCATTCCCACCTCTGGAATCAATGCAAGATGGCTTTGATTATTCTTCAAATATTTGGTAAACATCACCTTCAATAAAACCATCCTGACGTAGAGATGCCTTGTACTGAAAGTTTTAAATCATAAATGCAATATGGGGCTAGGGATTTAGCTCAGTGGTTAGAGTGCTTGCCTTGTAAGCACAAGGCCCTGAGTTTGATTCCCAGTACAAAAAAAAAAAATGCAATATGTACCAACTCCCCATGATGAGTGTATTCATTATGTATTGCAAACATACTAGTAAAAAATTAAAATAATATAATCACAAATCCAATATATCATGGTTATCAGATTAGGTATTTTATCTTGGTTGAGTTTTGCTAGGTCGTGATTTGGGGGAAATGTGTCTTTTTTTTCTACTTTGTGCAATTTGTGAACATACAGTTGGTTTAGCAATTTTAATTTATATCTATATCTATATCTATATAGTGATATCCCCTGTTTCATTCCTGGTATTTGTGATTTGTGAGCTATTTTTATTGTTGTTATTCTAGCAAGAAGTTTGCCAGTTTTATTGACTTTTTTCAAAGAACTTCTTTTTGTTAATGTTCACAATGTATATCTTTTTCTGTACTTTCATTTCAATCTACCTGTGTTACTGAATTTGAAATGACCTTCTTGTAAACAGTATTATAGCCACTTACAGGTTCTTGGGATTTTTTTATTGTTATTTTTGTTTGTTTGTTTAAGCCTATCCAGATAGTGTTTTCTTAATTCATTTATTATATTATTGCCTATTGAAATTTTCTATTTTTTCATTTGTTTCAAGAGAATTGCAAATAGCTTGCTGAAGCAGTTCTGTGATGGCAGCTTTGAAATCTTCGTCAAGAGTGTCCTAGGCCCGCGAACTGAAGAATCTTTCTGTGTGGAGCAGCTTGCCATAGAAACACTCCAGACCCTGCCACATCACTGCTGCTTATCTCTGATGGAGAGTGGAAGAAAGCTCTCCCCCTAGCTGCTTATTGATAGTGGGTCTCCTAATAAATCTCTCTGGTCATTGCTACCAAGCTCTGCTGGTGCTGGTGGTGGCACTTCAGTCCACGTCAAGGGAGAAATGAGCCTGCTTGGGCATTCCCAAACTCTCCAGTTTAGGAAATCCCCAGCCTGGGTTGTCTTACTCCACTGACTTGGGAGGAGCGGGTCACAGCACACACTGCCATTATAGTCTACCAATGTTTTCATTTTACCAGATCAAGTGAAGTGTAGAAAAATGTTCAGGCTTTAATTGCCCATGACTCCCTTACTTAAGATATAATGATCTTAAATATTTCTCTACATATTTGATGAACCATAAGGACAATGCCATAATTTTTACTTAACTGGAAAACATAATTTAGAATACTAAGAAAAAAGATCTATTGTATTTATCATTAATTTTCCTCTTTCCATTGTTCTTTCTTGGCTCCTGATGGTCTAAGAATCCTTGGTTCCTTTTTGTATAGCAAATTTTCTTTAGCTATTCTTTAAGGAGAGGTCTACTGACACATTCTCTTAAGTTGTAATCTAAATATATCTTGATTTCTTCTTTGCTGAAAGATATTTTCACTTGGATAATGATTTCTACATTAACAGTTCATACCTGGCTGCACTTGAAGAATATTTTGCCACTTTCTTCTGGACTCCGTGATTTCTGATGAGATAACCATTATCAACCTAGTTGCTTTGTCCTTATAGATAATGCATCACTTTTCTCTTGCTGTTCTCAGGAATATTCCCCAAATTTGGAAATGTTCCTGTTAGTATTTCTTTGAATATGTTTCTAGCTCCATCCTTTTTTTCTCCTTGTGAATCTATAATAACAAAAATTGGAGCTTTTGTAATAGTTCACCAAGTACCTGAAGTTCTTTTTTTTAATTTTTCTTTCTTTGATCTTATGTTAGCAATTTTTATTGTTCCATATTCAAGCTGACAGATTTCAATCCTTTGGTCTTCTCTGTTCTGCTTTTGAGTCCATCTAATGATTTTTTTAAGATTTCAGCTTTTACATGTTTAGTTCTAAAATTTCTCTTTGAGTCTTTTTTCTATCTTATATTCCTTTGCTGAGGCTTTATATTTGTTTGCTGAGACTTCTCACATTTTTGTTTCAAGCATGTCTGTAAAAGAGCATTGAAACATTTAATTGGCTCATTTATTATTATTAAATATCCTTTAACCATGGTAATATCCTCCCCCACACACAAACTATTGTGGTTCCTATAAATTTAGCCTCTCCAGTTTTCTTTCCACTAGCATTAACATAGTACATCTTTATCAAACTGTTTACTTTTATCTAATTTGTTCCTTTAAAACTAAGTGCAGATGGAGGGAAGGAGGAGGGAAAGGAGGGGAAGGGGATGAAAAATGAACTAAGATATGTTATATATGTGTACCAACTCCCCACGATGAATGTAATTGTTATGTACTGAAAACACGTAGTAATAAAATTAAAATTTAAAAAGATAGTAGATGTTTACTTAAGTTGGAAATCAGAAGATTTCTCTGTTCTGAATTTAGAATAATTTCTTTTGGAAATATTTCTATAAAATTTTTCCTTTGTGAAAAAGATAAAAATAAGTGCACTTATTTGGCTGAAGATGTGACTCTGTGGTAGAGCTCTTTCTTAGCCTGTGCAAGGTCCTGGGTCCAATCTCTAACGCTACAAAAACAAAAACGAACTAAGTGCGTTTCTTGTAGGGAGCACATAGTTATGTCTTGCATGTTAATCCAATCTGCCAATCTATGACTTTAAATTGGGGTATTCAGACAAGTTACATTCAATGTCATTACAGCAATGATTTGGTTTGAGTCTGGTGTTCTTCTGTTTGTCCCATCTGTTCCCCCTTTTCTCTTTTTCCTGTGCTCTTTTCATTAGTAGAATATTTTTCTGATTTCATTTTATCTTCTTTGTCAGCTTATTATCTATAATTTTATGTTGTTATTTTCATTGTTGCAGCATTCATGGTGTTCCTCCTTTAATTATTGTGGTCTATCTTCAAGTAATATTACACCACTACTTGCAAATAGCATGTTATTTTCCTCTCCCACCTTCACTGCATTCTTTGCTATACATTTTATTTTTACGTATGTTGTAAACCATTTGTTACATTATAAACCTTACATCACATTATCTTTAACAGCCAAATTTCTTGTAAAACATTTTAAAGAATAAAGTTTTTTAATATATTTATCTTTTTGTCACTATTTCTGGCCTTCTTCATTCTTTTATGTAGATACGTATTTCTATGTAGTATATTTTCCTTCTCCATGAAAGACTTTAACATTCTTATTGTACAGGTCTGCCAGTTATGGATTATTTCAGCCTTTGTATGTCTGGAAAATGTCTTTTCTTAACCTTAGTCTTGAAAGATAATTTTTAAATCAGTTATACAATTTTACATTGACTTTTTTCTTTCAGAATGTTGAAGGTATTTCTCCACTGTCTTGCTTACATTGTCCCCAATGAGAAATGTAATGTTATCTTTGTTCCTCTGTATGTAACATCCCTTTTATCTCTCACGACCTTTAAGATTTTGTCTTTTTTGACTGTTTTTAAGCAGTTTGATTATAATATGCATTGGTGTCGTTTTCTCCACTTTTCTTGTGCTTGTGATTAATTTATCTTCTTGGTTCCATGAGTTTGTAGTTTTCATCAAATTTGGAAAATTTCAGCCACTGTTTCCCCATTTTTCTGTCTCCTCTTCTCTTTTAAAGACTTCATGTGCTCATCCATTAGTCACTTGAAATTGTTCCACAGTTCACTGATACTCTTTTTATTTTTTACATTTTATTTTTACCCCTATGATTTATTTTGATAATTTATGTTGCTATGCCATCAAGTACACTAATCTTTTCTTCTGCAATATCTAATCTACCATTAATTCTATCCATCATGTTTTTCATCTCACAAATATTAGTTTTCATTTCCAGAATGTCTATTCAGGTTTTTCATATAGTCTATTATTCTGTATAACTTTCTGAACATGTAGAATACAGTTATAATGCCTATTTTAATGTCCTTGTCTGCTAATTCTAGCATCTCTATCAACCTTAACACAGTATTGTTTTTCTCTTCAATATAGTTAATATGTTTATGCTTTTTTCATTCTTTGCAATTTTTCATTGCACACTAGCTAGACATCGTAGACTTTACCTTGTTTTGTGTTGATATTTCTATATTCCTGTAAATATTCTTGACATTAGCTCTAGTACATAATTAAGGTATTTCAAAATAGTTTGATCCTTTTGAATTATGCTTTTAAATTTTGTTCCAGGACAGAAATAGTGCACAATTGGAGGCCTGATTGTTCTCCACTAGTGAAGCCACAATCTGTGTTCCCTACCCAGTGCGCCACAATTTTTGAGGTTTTCTGATGTGGCTAGTGGGAAAATGCATTATTTTTGACACTGCATTCACCCCAAGACTTTGTTAGCTCTAATTCTTCTGGGTGATTCTCTACTTGGACTAGGATACTTTGCTTATATACATGCTCTGATCAGTTTTCAGCTGAATGCTAGGGGAATATCTCTGTAGATATCTGGAGTTTGACCCCTGCAGATGTCTCTTCTCTCTTAGTCTCTCTTGCAAATTCTAACCACCTTTGTCTCCTGGAACCCTTAGTCTTGTCCCCTCAATGCACCATAGTCCAGAAGGTCTCTCAAGGCAATGTGCTGGGACAATCTTTACACTCACGTCACTGGCTTCTCATTACTCGGGGCTCACTGTCCTTCACTGCTTTGTCTCTGGATCTCCAGTGTCTTGAAAACTAATGTTTCATGTATAGTAGTTTGAAATTTTTTTTTTTGTTGTCTCAGCTATAAGGATAAATCTGATGCTTTTTGCTCCATATTGTCCATAACAGAAAAAATATATATATTTTTTAAATTGAGGCATTTTACATGCAATAATATGCACTACTCATGTATGTTTAGCTCAGTTATTTACATGTTCATACAATTACCATACAGATCAAGATATTAAACTTTTCAAACACTCCTAGAAAGTTCCCCCATTACTCTGTTTTATTAGAGGGTAGCTATCTTGTCTTTTTTTTTTTTTTTTACCTTGAAGAATCTTATGTTAGAGTTGGGATAAATCTAAGTAATTTCACTGCTGCCATCTCAAGTATCAATCCATCCTTATCTTCCAGAAGTAGATTCCATTTCAGGGGTTTCTTCTTCCTCCCGCCCTCCCTCCTTTTCACACAGCCATTACAGAGTATGTAATTTTGTCAAGTATACTGGGCTTAAATATTTCAATTTTCCCAGTTTAACATTAAAACCCACCCTGATCTCACTGCTTACTGTTACCAGTTATTTGTCATTCACCATGTAGAATTCCAGTAGGTGCAAGCAATGCAAGTGGAATTATAATCAAGATTCAGACCATGAAAAACAGCCTAGTGCAAGGTTAAAAGTAGTGGCCTACTACTCTTTTTCCTGCTTAGAAAATAAAAAAACTTTATTTTCAGGTTGGCGTTATTCGTTCCTGAATTTCTAATAGAATCACTATTTCCATATAGCTCTATTCCCTCTTCCTGAGTTTTGTGCCGTTATTTTATACATTTCACACCCATATATGCTACAAACTCAACAATACTTAATTGTACCTATTACTGTACATACTGGTAGGCCTCTTAAAGAAGCTGAGAGATGAAAGGTGAGCAAGTATATGTTGTAGTGTTTGTTATACTAATTTTAAAAAAATTTGTTTTTGGTGGTAGGGATCCAACCTAGGGCCTTCTACATGCTAAGTACTTGCCCTACCACTGAGCTACACCTCCAGCCCTGTTATACTAACTTTTTAATTTACCATTTCTATTTCTTATTTGTTCATGTGGATTTGACTTACCATTTGGATCGCTCCTTTACTCCAATAAGCTTTGCTCCCACCCACATCTCACGTGCTGCTACTGGATATTATATTGTATTTATAAATTTTATAGGCCCCCAAATTGCATACCTTTTTATATAATTGATGTTTAAATGAGCTAAGAACACAGGGAAAATATTGGAATTAAATAGTTGTTATTATAATGCGATTTTCTTTGTCAGTATTCATTTTTTTCTTGTGGATTCTGTGTTCTATGGAATTACTTGTTTCTAGCTTGAAAAATTTTTATTACTCATTCTTAGATATATCTGCTACCAATGAATGTTTGTGTTTTTAAAATATAAAAGTGTCTTTATTTTGCTTTCATTTTTTTGTGTGTGTGTGCCAGGGGTTGAACTCAGGGCCTTGATGCTTGCTAGGCAAGCTCTCTAACCACTGAGTTAAATCCCCAGCCCTTCGCCTTCATTTTTTAATGATAGTGCTTCTTTTGGTTTTGAATCTTTACTTTCTTCAACAAGTATACTGAGTCCACACTATGCAAAATATTTGAGAAGCACGAATTGTCTAAGATGTGGTCCCTGAATTGAGTAGTTTACAATCTAGTTGCATTTACAATAAAGTTAAAGATAACTTTTCTGAAAGTCAAATTCCTTGTAATATTTTTTTTCTTTTAGCACTCTGAATATATAATTCCACTGTTTTGTGGCTTCCATTGTTTCTGACGAAAAGTGAGATTATAGTACTGCTGGGATCCTTTATATATGATGAGGTTTTTCTTCTTTCTTTTTTTTTTCTTGGTGCTGGGGATCTAACTCAGGGCCTTGCCTTTGCTAGGCAAGTGCTCTACCACTTAGCTAAATCCCCAACTCCCTTTTTGTTTATTGTTGTCCTAGTGTAGTTCAGGCTGGCCATGAACTCATTATATAGCCCAGACTGGCCTCAAACTCGTGGAGATTCTCCTGCCTCAGCCTTCCATGTGCTGGGATTACAGGCATGCACCACCAAACTCAGCTTCTTTTTCTCTTCTTACATTCACTGTTTTTTCTTTATCTTTCAGCGTTTTTCTGCTTATGCCTATCTTTGTGTTTATCATACTTGGAGTTCATTGAGCTTCTTAGATGTATAGATTAACTTTTAGCTGAGGATTTAGCTCAGTGGTTAGAGTGCTTGCCTTGCAAAGCCCTGAGTTTGATCTCCAGCACCAAAAAAAAAGAAAGATTAATTTTTAAATAAAAATCGGAATTTACCAGACATTTTCTTGAATACTTTTTCTGTTCCCCCTTCTCTCTCCTCTCCTTATTGTATACCCATTGCACGTGTATGTATTAGTGGGTTTAATGGTGTCCTACCTTTCTCTGAGGCTCTGTTCATTTTTCCTCATTGTTTTTGCTTTTTATACCTCAGAATGGTCTGCCTTCAAGTTTGTTGATTTTCCTTCTTCCTTTTCAAGTTACAGTTGAGCTTCTCTCATAAAACTTTCATTTCTCTCTCTCTCTTTTCTTTTTTTTTGAGACAGGGTCTTAAGGATGGCCTTGAGCTCACTATGTAGCCGAGGCTGGCCTTGAACTCATAGTGATCCTCCTGCCTCAACCTCCTGAATGCTGGGATTGCAGGCATGTGCCACCACACCCGACTTCACTTCTCTTAATATACTTTATCAACTCCAAAATTCTTAGCTTTTTGTTGTATAATTTCTATATCCTTACTGATATTCACTATTTTTTGAGATGTTATCGATATACCTCCTTTCTGTCTTTAAGTATGATTTCCTGTGGTTCTTTGAATTTATTTATAATGGCCAATTTAATATATTATCTGTTAAATCTGACATCTGGGCCATCTTACTGGCAATTTCTGTTACCTCCTTTTAATCGCTGTGCATGGGTCACATGTTCCTGTTTCTTTATACATCTCATCATTTTCGAGTAATGTATTCTCTTTTTTCATGATCTTTCTGTTCAGCTGTCTGACTGCATTGGCATCACTCTGTGCTATTAGGTTCTACTAATTGCTGGCTGATTTCCCCAATTGTTTTTGACAATGCCCTGGGGCATAAATTACTCTACGGTGTGATCCAATTAAATTTGACCCTCCCTGGGGATAGTTTTTAAAACTAATCCCTGAAGTCCATTCTGACTCCAGGAGGATTCTTACTTGCTGCCTCTTTGCTTGATTCTTTCTGGAAAACTAGCTGGCTTATGGTTTATTTTGTTGCTTTCATGGTTTTACCAGACTGTTCTTAACGCTTAGCACCAAAAACACTGTTTTTGAAATTATCCTCGGTCTTAAATTTACCATTCTCTCCTCCATATAAAGTCAGTTTTATTGGAGATTATTTGAAGTTCTCTGTTCTTATGGTCAGTCTTCCCCCTGGACAAAATCCCTGCAAAAATTCTTAGAATATCCCTACAATTCCCTTTCTTTACAATTCTTTACTTAGAATGATACAAAAATCCCTGCAAAAAATCCTGCTCTGGTGTTTGGACTGGAGACTAGGAACTGCGTCTCTGAGGGTGAAGTCCCTGTGGTATGGGCTGAGTACTGGGCCAGGCCAGTGGCCTATGATGTTGTTGGCTTCCCTGTCCCAGTGTGGAAACTTCCCTTTATGAGTAAACCTGGGCAAGAGATATTAAGATCTCAGCACTTTTTGCCTGCCATAATTGGGGTACGGCCTTCACCCTAAAAGTTATGGATGGGTTTAAGAAGAGAGCCCTGGGTCTCTTGGCTACACTCATTGGAATTTAGGATTTACAACATGGAGCTTGTATGGAGAGTGAGAAATACCAAAACCGGTGGCTTGCCCTTCCTGGGAAACAAACAAAACAAAACAAAAAAACAAAAAACATAGCTCTTGACTTCAAGACTGGGGAAGAAGAAGCTATGTTTTCTTGGTCAAAAGACCCAAATTGTAGCTTTTTGTTGGTGTGGGGGGGCCGCTTGGAGTTTATTTTCTGCTTGGTGCAAGGCACAGTTACAAGAGTTTGGAAAGCGCAGTCTGGCACGGAGAGCCGCGGGTCTCTAGCCTTCTGCTGGTGGCTGGTGTTCCGGTGTGAAAGAACCCAAACGTGTCTCCGCCTGCTGCAGCCTGCCCGGTCTGTGGGTGAGGCGGGTGGGCAGGGTTCCGGCCGGCACCTGGGAAGCCCGGGCAGGTGGTACCGCCAGGTCAGGGCGAGGGCCTGGCTGGGCTGGCTGAGCGGCTGCTTCCTTGTGACTTCGGAAACCAGGCGAGCGGTGACCTGTTGCTGAGAGCGTGGGGGGATTTCGAGTGCTCTGGGGTCTCCAAACCTGTGGCCATGAACGGGACAGTGGACTTCCCGAAGAAGAAGCTGGCCCACCATTGACCTGGGTCTGCCTTGGGGAGACCCGGGTGGCGGGGGATGGCTTCCCCGGGGTACTCCGCACTTCCCCCGTAGCTGCTGCTGGACGCGGAGCCCAGGCGGCGCCAGTAGTAGTCGTGGGTGGCCCCTAGGGAGCCGCTGGAGGGGATGGCTCGCACGCTGTCGGCGGGCGGTGGAGACCTCTCAGCGACCCCTGCGGGGACGGGGGAGACGGGGGTGGGGGGGGCGGCTAGGCTGCGGAGCCCATTTGCAGAACAGGCCGCGGCAGGCCGCCGTCGGACCCAGCCAGTGCTCGGGGTCCCCAAATTGTAGCTTTAATCACACTGACCTTGACTGGGGAGGGATGAAACAGGTTGTGGTTCAAGTACCACAGACTCTTGCTGTTCTTACTAAAATTTAGATTTTCTTAAATGTTTCTTCTTTTGCTTTAAACTCTTAGCGAAATTTCCAGACGCTTTAAGTGATTGTTTTATTTTAATTACTATTTTTAGTTATGGTTTTTTGAGACAAGGCTCAGACTGGCCTTGAACTCACTGCGTGGCCCAGGCTGACCACAAACTCATAGCAATCCTTTTGCCTCAGCTTCCTGAGTGCTGAGTTTATAAGTGTGCTCCACTACCCCTGATTAAGTGGTTGGTTTAAAAATAATTTTTATCAGTTATGTTTGTTTCTCTGGAGAAAGTTTCTACAGAGCTCCCTCATATTTTTTCCAGAAGTCTAAACTTTTGTACATATAAAAGCTGAGACTAATGAATATCTTTGAGGGCAGTCAAATTCAGTGAGAAATCAGCAAAAAGGGAAGGCAAAAAGTTGCTAAACTTTGTGTTACACAGAATTTGTGTTAGACAGAATTCCACCTTACAATGGCTTGACCTACAATGCTTTACTTAGAATGATACAAAAATGATTACATTCAGTAGAAACTATTCTTCAAATTTTGAATTTTATTGGTTTCCTGTGCTAGGCAGGCGTGGTGTAATAATGCTCTTACAATGCTGAGGAGAGGCAGAGAGCCACAGTGTTCAGTCAGCCAGGTGATTACAAGGGGAAACAAGGGTACTGAGTTGCCAAGCTAGGATGTTTGGTAGTTTAGATGTACTCAATATATTTTCATCTTACAATATTTTCAATTTATGATGCATTTAATCAAGATTTAATTGCACTGTAAATCAAGGAGGATCTGTATTTGCAGCAGCTGCTCATATCAGTAGGGGAAAGATGGATTCAGTCAAAAAATGTTTTTGGAATAAGTAAACAACCTAGAAAAAAAATAATAAAATGGGATATTTCTTATACCTCATCTGGAATAAATTCCAAAGGCACCAAAGATTTAAATCTAAACCCTGGCATAGAAGTAATGAGAGAATTGTTCCTAATCACGGGGTAGAAGAGGACTTTCTACATAAAAGAAACTCATATCAGTAGCTTAAAAGTGAAAGATGGAGAAAGGTATACCATGAAAGCAACAATAAAAAAAAAAACTTGGATCACAATATTGATCAGACAAATTATACCTTATAGTAAAGGTACTTCTCAGGAATAAAAGAATGTTACATAATAGTAAGTCTCAATTTGTCAAGAAAACATAAGATTCCTACAAGTGTATATAACTAATTAAAAAGCTTCCAAAATACGAAGCAAAAAATAACAGATGGAAAGAATAAATAGATCTACAATTATAATGGGGACATCAACACTCTTCTCTCTAATTAATAGAATATTTTACATAAGAAATCATCGAGGATACCAAATAACTGGGCAATGCTAGTAACAAACTCTCTAGTTCATATTTATAGAACATTTACCCAACAGAAGAACACTTATTCAAGTTCTTTTCCAGTACACATGGACTATTTATCAAATTGATCATATCTTTATTCACAAAAAAACCTTAACAAGTGTGAATGAAATTGAAATCATACACTGTAAGTTGTCTAACCAGAATGGAATTAAACAAGAAACAATAGTGGAAAAACAGGAAAATCTTCAAATATTAAGAAATTGAATGATAATTCACGGGTCAAGGTGGAAGTACAAACGTATGTTAGAAAGTGTTTTGAACTAAATTAAAATGAAAACATGAAATATCAAAATTAATGCGATGTAGCTAAAGCAGTGCTTAAAGGGATATATCTAACATAAATTCTTTGCATTAGAACAGAAGAAAGTTCTCAAGTCGACAATGTAAATGTCTAGCTTCAGAAACTAGAGAAAGAAAAACAAAATAAACCCAAAGCAAGCAGAAGGGAAAAATATACAAACAGAAATAAACAAAACTGAAAATACGGGAAAAAACAAAATAAAGAAACCAAAAACTGGTATTTGTAGAGGTCAGTACAATTTATGAATCACTAGGACAAATGACAAAAAAGAGTGTATATAGCTTACTAATAGCAAGTGTAAAATTGATGATATTAATATAGAGCTCACAAAAATTACACGGCTAATAAGCGATATGACAAAAAACCTTGTGCACATACATTCAACAGTTCATATAAAATGAACCAATTCCTCAAAAACTGCAAACAGGGGTTGGAGATTTAGCTCAAGTGGTAGAGTACTTGCCTAGCAAGCACAAGGCCCTGAATTCAATCCTCAGCACCAAAAACAAAAAACAAAACCAAAGAAAACCAAAAACACAAACAACTGCAAACAACAAAAACGAAACACCCATAAGAAAATAGATAACATAAAGAGTACTATAACTGTTATAAAGATAGTTACTTCATTGTTTAAAAACTTTCAAAAACGAAATCTCTAAATGCAAATGCTTTTACTGACAACTTTGATTAAATATTTAAAGGCAAGCGTACACCAGTCTTATGTAATCACTCTCAAAAAGTAGACGAGGAAACAATTCCTAACTCACATTATGAAACTAGTCTGACTCTGATATAAAAACAAGACAAAGAAAATACAAAAAGAACTATAGACCAATAATTCATGAATATAGACAAAAATCCTAAACAAGTTATCAGCAAATATCGCCCCACTATAAAGAAAAAGTATAATACAACATTATTATGTGGAGACTACGTGGTTCAATATTTAAAAATGCAATCCACCATATTAACAATCCACTGAAGAAATCGTCTTTTTCATGTCAGTTGGTACAGAAAAGGCATTTGAGGGCTGGGGATTTAGCTCAGTGGTTAGAGTGCTTGCCTCACAAGTACAAGGCCCTGAGTTCCATCCTCAGCACCAAAAAAAAAAAAAAAAAAAAAAACCCAAAAAAAAAAAAAAAAAAAAAAAAAAAAAAAAACCCGAAAAAGAAAAAGCATTTGAAGAAACTTAATACCCGTTTGTAATAAAAACACTCGTCAAACTAGAACTAGAAGGAATTTTCCTTGAGCTAATATAGAGCGTCTACCAAAATCCACAGTTCACATCATACTTAGTGGTGAAAAACTGAATGCTTTCCCCCTAATTTGTGGAACAAGGTGAAGATGTTTTTCTCACCGCACCTACTCAGCATTGTACTGGAAGTCATAAACAGTGCAATTTAGGGGTCAAGGGTGTAGCACAGTGGTAGGAAATGTATTTAGTATTCATGAGGCCTCTGGTTAATCCTCAGCACAAAACAAAAACAAAAAACCCAAATCCCTCAACTATAAAGTAAACAATAACAAAAACATACTAAAAAGCAGTGCAACTTGACATGAAAAAGAAATAAAATTAATAATTGTCTAGAAAAAATTCCCAAGGAATCCACAAAAAAACCTAGAAAAATATCTAGCTAGTCTAACAAAAACTCAGGGAATAAGTCAACACAAAATTAAACATATAACTATCAACAAATAATAAAATTTTTAAAATTTACAGTAGCTTCAAACACATGAAATTGAGAGAATATGATTTACGATAGCTTAAAAATAAGTATACATCTAACAAAAATGTACAAAATACACATTTGAAAATGAAAAACATTAAAGAAAGTAAACATAGATATAAAGATATAAAGATATAAAGAAGTTAGCAGTGGCACACCTGTAATTCCAGCTACTACAGAGGACTAAGGCAGGAAGATCACTTGAGACTAGGAGTTTGAGGCCAGTGTGGGCAACGTAGAGAGACCTCATCTCAAAACCCCAAGAAAAAGATAGGAAGAAATGGAGAGCAGTGGAATTTCATGGATTCTTAGAGTCTACATAATAAGATAAATTATTCTCAGGTTAAGCTACAGATTTAACACAATTTCAAACAAAATCTCAAAAGTTTTTTTTTTGTAGTATAGAAATGCCGACTCCATAATTTATAGGGAAAAACAAAGGAATTAGAATAGTCAAAATAACTTTGAAAAGGAAGAATGAACACAAAGCAATCACAGTACTCAAGATTAAGATTTACTTTAAAACTACCCTTATCAAGATAGTGTAGGAGCTGGGGATTTAGCGCCCTGGTGGAGTGCTTGCCTGGCAAACCCAAGGCCCTGATTTTGATCCCCAGCCCCGAAAAAAGAAAAAAAAACAATAGTGTGGAAGACAGTGTTCATAAATAGACTCAAAAACATGGCGACCTGATTTTTGTGTGTGTGTGCGTGTGTTGTTCTGAAAATCCAATCAAAGTAATTAAGCATGCCAGGCAGGTTCTGTACCACTGACCTGCCTCTGCCTCTAGCCCCAGTGAACTGATTTTTAGAAAGGTGCAAGTTCAACAGAGAAAAGATACCTTTTCAACTAGTGGTATGTATACTAAAATCACAAGTAAATCTTATTATTTGTTAGAATGGTAACAAAAACACATGAAGAATATCAAGTGCTGGTCAGGATACAGAGCAATTAGAACACTTATATTTTGCTGGTACGGCCACTTTGTAAAAATATTTTGGCAGGTTTTTTACATAAAGTTAAACATCCATATACCATATCTTTTAACCAGCAATCCAACTGGTAGGCATTTCTTTTGAGAAATTAAAATGTATATTCGTGCAAAAACCTGCATATGAATGTTATAGCTGTTTTATTCTGAAAGTTGGAAATGATCCAGATGTCTTTAAATGAGTGAATGAATAAATAATTTGTGGTACATTCATATCATGAAATATTGTTCAGAAATTAAAAAATACTACTAAGCCATTGAAATGTGCAACAATTTGAATGAATCTCAAAAACGTTCCAAGTAAAAGAAGCATGTCTCTAAAGGTCATTTATTGTATGCGTTTGTTATATATTTTAGCAAAGAGAAAACTACGTTCTGAGATTGTTCTATATCTTGATTGCAGTGTAGTTATATGAATTTATTCATGTGTCAAGGTTCATAGAATTGCACGCACCAAAAAAAATCATTTACTGTAAGTTAATTTAAAGGAATGAGGAATCTCTTTATATATCAATGTGAAATGAATGCCTATTGCATAATATAGTATATAAAATATATAATTACATTTAACTAGTATGTTATATATGCTATTCTACAAATGTATAAAATATCTTTAGAAGAGTAAATTTTTTAAAAGTATAAGTTGTCCATGAAGAGCTGGGAGCTGAATATAAGATAGAGAATTTTTATTATATTTTATTTTTGCCTTCCTTTTTGGTAATTATTTTTAAATTGTTCTTTATTTTCCATTATAATATGATACACGCAAAAAATACGAGTAAAAATTTAAATAAAAAACAATAGTATAATGAATACTCCTGAACCATCTCGCATCTCAAGAATATGATAATTACTAACAAATTTCTTTAAACTCTGAGATCTTCCCTACCTCTCCTCACTTACCCCAGAGGGAAACACTATCAAGCAATCCATATATCCTTCTGTTTACATAAGTATGTGTTTCTTTTTTTATTTTTTCTTTTTGTGTTTCTCTTTTTCTACCGATCAAAAATTTCAACTCTTCTACTTTTTTTCTCTACTGGTTTGAAATTGTATGTTTTTCCTGATTTTATTTTCTCCCACTATGCTTCTGCTATTTTAGTGGTTATTCTTGAAATTTTATTGCCGTTATTTAACTCAACAGTGTCTAAACTTCAAAAACATATTAATCCCTCTTTGGGGCACCCTGTAAGAGATAATAAGGTCTCTTTTAGGTTTGTAGGATTTATCAGTCCACGAGATAGTCATAGTTCTTTCGCTGTCTCTGCTTTACTAATTATTCTTATGACCTCGGAATGCTGCTAGTTGTTCATGTGTCTGTATCCTCCACTGGGCAGAGGGTCTTAAAATCTAGAATTGTGTCTTATTCTTTGTATGGGCAGCATCAGAAACAGAAACTTTGAAAAAAAAAAGAAAGAAACAGAAACTTTTGAGTAGGTGTTCAAAATATGGTGGTTAAGCCTAGCAAGGCCAAGGCCCTGAGTTCGATCCCCAGCATCCTCCCAAATATGGTGGTTGAATAAAAAAAGCGAGTCTTTTTTTTTTTTTTTTTTGGTAGCGCTGGAGGTTGAACCAAGGGCATTGTACATACTGGGCAAATTCTCTATCACCAAATTGCAGTCCCAGTCATTTTTACTTTTTAAAATTTTGAGACAGGGTCTCACTAATTTGTGCAGGCTAGCTTTGAACTTTCTGTCCTGCCTCAGCCTCTCAAATAGCTGGGATTATAGGTATGCGCCATTGTGCTGGCTGAAATTGTTGAATTATAAAAATATTGGCTAAAGTTAGGACCTTATGCTAGTCACCATCATTATACTGACTACATTTTGGTCATTTATTCATTCAACAAACATTGGTAAATACCTATCACCAGTCCCTAGGGTGTGAGCTCCCAGTGCAATGCCTCTGGGTGTAGCATAGTGTTTGGGACATGGTAAGTGCTCAGTATATACTTGTGGAGTCACTTAAAGTAACCCAAACAGAGGAGAACTGCGGTATGGATTTTGGGCCAAAAAGAGCTTTCTGGAAGTAATGGCAATAAGTACTTTGATATTGAACTTGTTCTGCAGGTCTTTAGTCAGAGTAAGGTTTATTCTTAATATCAAAACTTTTTTTAGTTGCTATTTTATTTCTTTTCTTGAGGAGTATGCATGTATACAGGAATGCTTTCTAAATTAGTCCACCTTTATTTATCTGGAAATTTGAATATGGCATCTCTCTAGAAACCATTCCAAGATGAAAATCATTCAGATTTAAGATTTTTTAAAAACGTTAAAGTCAAAATCTGCCACTAATAACAATGAACTTTTTTCCAAATGGTAATGCTAGAAAACAGTAAACAAATACTGCAAATATGAATGGTAAACATCCAAGACAGAGACAAGGCCTGAGTTAAGGGACTAAGGTAACGGGAGATGTTTCGGTATATTTAAGGCTAATCAAAGCAAGGCGACAAATTCTACACATGGCGTTTGACAGAAATGCTCAGCTCCTGGGAGGATTAGAGCTAGGATTTGGAAAAAGTTACCGATTCCCTCTCGCAGCCTGTTTACATGACCATCCAGGTTGGTATTTGGCGCGGAAACCAATGAGATAAAGCATCGCAGAGGTTGCTAGAGAGGCACAGGAAGTTGCTCGGAGCGTGCCGCGAGGGGCGCAGGGGAGGGGGCTGCGAACGCTAAAGCTTCCGCCGAACAAAAGAGAGCACCACTTCCGGTCACGCCGTCGCCGCCGCTGCCTTCTTCGCCTAGGTGAGTGTAAAGAAGGGGCTGGTAATTCTCACAAATGACTCCCCATATACTCCAGGGAAGCTTTCGTTTTTAATGTGGGGCGGAGAGAATGAGAATTCACCTCCAAGGTATATTGTACGGAGGACGCTTCCGCCACCTCACTCCTCTAGAGACGGGGGACCCCGCGCCCGCTTCCCCGCCTGACTCTCGTGGGCCTTTTATCCTCCTAATCCCCGGTCATGTTTCACCTCTCCTCGTCATCCTGGATTTTCTTCACTAGTCTTTTTGAGCCTGGGTCGTTCGTTCCCTCTACCACAGATGTTTGCTAGCACACACCCCCGCCTTTCACCCCGCATCTTTTCGAAACCACTTTCTCCCGAGACTCGTTTTTCTCTTTTCCTTTCGAGCCCATTATTTTGCTCCCCTTGCAGGCTTTTGGTCTTTCCTGTCCTTCTCCTGTAGAGGTCAGTGAATTATACTTTTTTTCCAAAAGCAAGTGCGACTTAAAGGTTGAGGCTATTTTGTTGTTGTTTTCAAAAATAAGAAAAGAAGCAGAAACCTTGGATGTACAAGAGGCTCAGGGACTTGTTCAAATTATGCTCTTTTATCATTATTTACTGTAAACAAAATTATAGTATTACTACACTGGTTTTAGTCCTCTGTTCACTGCTTTTGTTTTTTATGTTGGCGTAGAACTGAATCTCCAAAGTTTTGGAAGGGGGAAGGCCAAACAGTGGATTTTGCCTGTGGTGTAAGGTCAGCTTCAGAGAGTGGAAGCATTCCCATTCTTTGTAAAACCTCTCTTAGAGGAGAAATGATCGGCAGAAATGACATCTAGTCACATATGTTACCTAACAGGAACTGAGTTTATTATGCACATCCTTTTCTGGGCACTGGTAGTATCACTTAATTGCAGGCTGGTCAATTTTTCAGGCAAAAGATTTTTCTTAAGAGATTTTTAAGTATTATATAATGCTTTAAATGCTTTAATCTGAATTTTGTCTTGTTTTTGTATGTTGCAATATGGAATTATTTTTCTGTTCCATTTGTTGTGTGAAGTTTTGCTAGTAAGAACGTTTGTTAATATTCACAATTTATTACTTCATTTTTTTTTTTTTTTACCCAGTGGATCATTACATTTATGGCAAGAATCAGATTTTTCAGGTTCTAAGGAGGAATTTAACCAGAGTTCTCTCCTTGAACAAGCAGTTTACTCTTCCCTCCTCCTGTATATTGTGCTCACCAAAATAAGAGGTGATTTTCTTTTCTAGGCTAGGTATAATTTTCCATTCTTTCAGAATAAACACAGAGACAGATTTCATGACAGGACACTAGGAACTTTTTCAAAAGGAATGCTGATGTATCTTTATTCCCTATTCAGATCATTACACGGCATATCGCACTCGTTTTAACCCACTGTGCATCCATCCATCCATTCATTAATGCAGCAGTATTTTACTCAATAACTTTTATGTGCCATTGTTCTAAGTACTGGAAATACAACAATGGGAAACAAAACAGGAAAAGTCTTTTAAACTATATTTGGAAGACAGACAATGAATATATCATAAATACAGGTTGTGATAAAGAGGGGACTATACTATATTAATTAGATAAGGGGTCAGTAAGGCCTTACTGGTGAGGTGACATTCCAGCAGACACCTGAAGGAGTTGAGGGCACAAACCATGCAGATATTTGTGGAAAAACAGGATGATATATCTAAGTCTTGGTCTCTGCATTTGTTATTCACTCTGCTTCTTATACTCACCCTCCCTCTCACCTCTCTTGTCTCCTCCTGGTCACTTTTTGCATAGCACTAATTCAGTACTGCGTATTCTAATAATTTGATCCATCCACATGGATGGATTTCCCATATTCTTTTTTTCTCCTGGCTAATTTCTTCCTACCATTTATGTGAGTTGTCAATTACCAGCCCCTCTGGGAAGCCATATCTCTTATACCTTTTTAGTATGTGTGCTGCTGAAGCACATGGAAATATCTCCGTATTTCTATTCCTATCAAATCCTTGGTTTGTTTATTGCTTGTGCATTGTGTGCTATCGTATAGTGTATTTGTTTACCTGTCTCACAGCTGCTAACATTGTGTATTCATATTTGCCCATAAATGTTTGATATGGTAAATTGAAATGTATTCAGTGTTTGCCTGTAACAGACAAGATGTAATTTTTGTTTTTTTCCCTTTTTCTAGCGTATGCTTCTGATGCATAATAAATGCATTCATCATGGGAAAGTAGTACATATACTTGTCATGTCTTGATCCTTTTTACTTCTCCTTCCCCTTCCCTCCCTCCTTTCTCTCCCTATCCCCAGAACTTTCCCATATCTACATAGTCCTATATCCCTATTTCCTATCCTGTCTCTTTTAGTTTGCTCTTTATATTATTTATACTTTGGCTTACTCATATAAAAGAATCCGTGCAATATTTAAAAGTCCCTGTCTGATTTGTTTTACTTAACATCGTGGTCTCAAGATGCATCCATGAAAGTCTTTTAAATATAATTTCTCCCTTAATGTTCACAACCACTTTCAGAGATCTGATGATAAAACCAAGATTCAGAGTTCTATAGTAACTTGTTAAGTTATGGTGCGGTTCATGGAGTTAAGGTCTTTAGACACTCAAGTCATGGTCTGATTCTCTGGTCTGGTCTGTCTCTGTTTATTAATAGGAAATAGAAAATATACAGAGTATTTTTTTATTTTGTAAGACATAATCTGGACATAGAAATTTCATTTTTTATTAGTTTCTTTTCCCAAGTCAGATTATATCAGGTACTTGAATAATTCCCTAGTTGTAAATATTAAGATCTGAGGGGCATTATGAGTCTTTTTGCTTGAACATTTTTCAGTGAAACATTTAAACTGGCAGAAGCTGAAAGAACAGTATTGCAATGAATACTTTCACCCTATGAACATGAATTTAGTGACTGTTAATCTTTTCCATGTTAGATCTCCCTCTCCTCTCCTCTCCTCTCTTCTCCATCTATCCATTTTTTAGCTATTTTGACTGAACCATTTGAGATTTGCAGGCATTGTTTCGTTTGTTTGTTTGTTTGTTTTGAGGCAGGATCTTGCTATGTAGTTCAGGCAGGCCTTGAACTCACTATGTAGCCCAGGCTGGCATCGAACTTGAGGTGATCTTCCTGCCTCAGCCTCCCAAGTTCTGGGATTACAGGAGTGTGCCACCATGTGCGGCCTACAGGCATTATTTTTAAGTAAACCCAAATACATACAGCTCAAAGAATTTTCACAGTGTAAACATGTCTGTGAAATTAGTCTTGAGGTCAGAAAACAGAAGCTGGATTTGGTGACACACACTGTAATCCTAGCACTCTGGGAAGCTGAGGCAGGAGGATCACAAGTTTGAACTCAGCCTGGGCAATCTAGTTACTTAGTGAGACCCTGGGGATGTAGCTCAGTGCAAAGGCCCTGGGTTCAATCCCCTGTACTGCAAAAAAAAAAAAAAAAAAAAAAAAAAAAAACCAAGAGAGACAATAAATTAGCATCTGAAAGACCTTGAACATATTTCTTACCTGTAACAATTTAACTCTAAATTAATCCCAGTCCTGGCATCTATAATATATAATAATTTTGCCCATTTTTCAACTTGATAAAAATGTAATCATTCACCTTGTATAATTTTTTGTGTCTGGATTCTTTGGCTTAATATTCTTTTTGAAATTCATCCATGTTCTTCGGTATAGCAAGTGTTTTCTTGTCATGGCTATAATAGTATTCCATTATATTCTTATACCCAAATATTTTTATTACAGATGGCCCTTTTATACAGATAGCCATTATGGATGTAGTTTGGGCTTGCAAATTGCACTGTAAAGACTCTAGTATATGTCTTTTGATGATATATGTACACATTTCTCTGTGGCCTATATGTATATGATTAGATTTGGTAGATACTGTCAACCAGTTTTTTTTTTTATTTTTTAACATTTCTTTATTAGTACATATTTGTCATGTGTATTTTTTTTAGGTTAATTTTTTTTTTTTTTTTGGTGCCAGGGATCAAACTTGGGGCCTTGTGCTTGCTAGGCAAGCACTCTAACCCCTGAGCTAAATTCCTGGCTGTCATATGTATTGATCACATTCACCATAGGGAATTTGTACCCGTATGTAATGTATTTTAATAATTCTTTTTTTTCCCATTCCCCTCCCTTCCCGTCAACCCTTTTTCCCCTCCCCCGTTTAAAAAGCTTTGTTTCCATTTTTTCCTTCTCTCTTTTTTTCCTTTCCTTCCCTTCCCCTTTCCCCCTCTCTTGTTCCCCTTCCCATTTGAATATGTTCTTTCTACTTCCCAATATCGGTCCCCAGTTTTGTTCCTTATTTACTCTTTGGGTTTCTCACATAAGCGAAACAATGCGATATGTAAACTTGTATATCCAATTTATTTCACCTGAAATTATAGTCTTGAAGTGCATTTATTTTCCTACAAATGACTCAAGTTTATCCTTCTTTATTGCAGAGTAGCATTCTATTGTATATGCAAATACCACATTTTCTTTACCCATTCATCTTTTGATGGGTATATGGGCTGGTTCCAAGATTTAGCTATTATAAACTGTGCTGCTATAAACATGTGTATGTATATATCACTGTGGTTATGATGCTTTTAACTCTTGGGAAGATACCCAGAAGGGGAACAGCTAGGTTAAATGGAGCCTCTAGTTTTAGTGTTTTGAATAATCTTCATACTGATTTCCATAGTGGTTGTACCAGTTTATAATCTCACCAGTAATGGAGAAAGGTTCCTTTTCCCCACAGCCTCACCAGCATTTGTTATTGGTTCATTTCTTGATGATAGCCATTCTTTCTGTAGTGAGATGGAATCTCAGTGTTGTTTTATTTTGCATTTCTCAAATGGCCAGTGATGGTAGGCATTTTTTCGTATATTTATTTGCTGTATATACTTCCTCATCTGAGAAGTGTCTATTAATTTCAGATGTCCATTTTTGGATTGGATCTTTGAATTTGGGGGATCTGATTTTTTTTTAGTTCTTTATATATTCTAGATGTTAGTCCTTTGTCTGAGGAGTAGCTGGTAAAAATTTTATCCCTTCTGTGGGTTGGCTCTTTACTCTATTGGTGGTTTCTTTTGTTGTGCAAAAGCTTTTTAATTTGATGTGACCTCAGTTGTTGATGCTTTGTAATATTTCCTGTGTGATTGGAGTTTCGTTTATAAAGTTTTTGTCTACATCTGTATCTTTAAGAGTTTTACCTATCCTATCTTCCAGCAGATTGTTTCTGTTTTTATATTTAGATCTTTGATCCATTTCAATTTTAGTTTAGTTTATGGTGGGAGAGATGAATCTAGGTTCAATTTTTGGCATGCAGAAAGCCAGTTTTCCCAGCAACATTTATTAAAGAGGCTATCTTTTTTCCAGTAAAGATATTTGGCCCCTTCGTCAAAGATAAGGTAGTTGAGTGTGCTTGCAGTTGTTTCTGCATCTTCTGTTCTGTTCCACTGATCCTTGGGTCTGTTTGTTCGCCAGTGCCATGCTATTTTTATCACCTTAGCTTTGTAGTAAAAGTTCAAATCAGGGATTGTGATGCCCCCTGCCTTGCCCTTGTTGCCCAGAATTGCTTCTGCTATTCAGGTCTCTTCTGTTTCAATTTGAATATTAGAATTATTTTCTCTAGTTCTGTGAGGTATGCTATTGGTGTTTAGATTGGGATCGCATTAAATCTGTATAATGGTTTTGGAAATTTGGCAATTTTCACTATATTGGTTCTGCCTATTGAAGAATAGGGGATAGCTTTCCATTTTCTGATATCCTGTTCAATCTCCTTTTTTCAGAGTACTGTAGTTTTCAATGTAGAGGTCTTTTGCTTCCTTCATTAGGTTGGTTCCTAAGTATTTCATTTTTCTTGATGCTGTTGTGAAAGGTGTTGTTTCCTTAATTTCTCCAGGAGTTTGTTATTTGTGTACCGGAATACTATTAATTTTTGAGTGTTGACTTTATATCCTGCTACACTACTAAACTTGATTATTCTAGGAGTCTTTTGGTGGAGTCTGGTTTCGTCTATGTGGAGTATCATGCGTTCAGCAAATAATGATAATTTCTTCTTTTCCTATCCATATTTCTTTTATTTCTTTCTCTTGTCTAATTGCTCTAATGACTTCAGAACTATTGAACAGGAGGGGCGATAGTAGGCATCCTTGTCTTGTTCCTGATTTTGGAGTGAAAGCTTTCAGTTTTTGACCATCTAGTATGATGTTGACTGTTTGTCATAGATGGCTTTTATCAGATTGAGATAAAGACCTATTCCAGTTTTCTGTAGGGATTTTTTATGTTGAATGGATGCTGGTCTTTGTCAAATGCTTTTTCTGTGTCTATTGAAATGATCATGTGGTTTTTGTCCCTGGTTCTGTTAATATAGTGTACTACATTTATTGATTTGCATATGTTGAACCATCCCTGCATCCCTGGGATGAATCCTTCTTGGTCCCTGGACATTTCCCATGGTTGTCCCTCACCCAGTCACTGGGAGGCCTGAGATGAAGCCAACTCATGGCTGCTCTGAGTCCCAGGGTCAGTCGGCCCCTCCCTAAAATGGCATCTGGCCAAGCACCCTCTCCAGGGGACTCAGCAGAGGCTTGGACTGGAGTCACTCACCAGCTGTCATAGCTCCCAGCATCCACTGACTGCTCTGTTCCACTAGTGCTTTTCTCCATGGAGGTCTCTGGAGTCATTCTCTTCATTGTGTCTCCGTAGATGCGATCTTCCTTTGTCACGCCAGGAGCGATGGAGAAAGTGCAAATTGCCACTTCCTTTTTCCGAGCTAAGTTCTGTCTCTTCACTTTCTCTGTGGGCTCCAGTTTTCCCTTCAGATCCTTCCTGGGTCCTGGAGATCCACCTCCTTCCTTATTTTCTTCTCCAAATTGTTATTTTCCGACGTCTGGATTCCAAATCTTGGAGAGGTTGGTTTGTTGCTGCTTATCGGTCTGCCATCTTCCCAGAAGCGAACCAGTTTTTGAAAACAGTTGCATGTAGACATTCCTAATAGAGTTGAGCATGGTGGTGCAGTCTTTAATCTTAACACGTAGGAAGCTGAAGCAGGAGAATCAGTGCAGTTCCAGGCCAGCCTGGGCAACATGGTGAGTTCAAGGCCTGCCTGAATTGCATAATAGGGTCAGTCTCAAAACGAACAAACAAACAAACAAAGAGAAAGAAAGAAAGAAAACATTCCTAACAATATAGTAAGAATTTAAATTGCTCTAGGATAGTGCTGTCAGTTGTCACTGCGTTTTCTTTTTAATAAAAAAAGTGCTTATTCTTTTTATGTGTGATATTTCATTGTGGTTTTCCTTAACATTTTTCTGATGACAAATGTGTGCCTTTCTATATGTTTGTTAGTTAGATTTGGGGGATATCTTTTATGAGTTGCCTGTTGAAGTCTTTTGACTTTGGGGTGGGTTTTTTTTTTTTTTTCTTGAACCATCTTGTTATTGCTTTGTAGGCGCTCTTCCTGTATTAAAGATTGTGAATATTTTGTTGGATAGATAAACTGCAAATCTCAGTGGCCTGCATTTTGAGTTTCTTAATGATTTTTTTGATGAATGTAATACCTCAAATTTTAATATTGTTTATCAGTTTTTCTCTTAATGATTAATGTTTCCTTTTCCTGGTTAAGAAATTTTTGCCTTTCCTAAAATCTTGAAGATCTTTTCCTCTGTTGTGTTATCATATGATCTCTCCCATGTATATTTTCAATCCCATGTATATTTTCACATGAGATGTTTTTTGCATGTGTTATCTGTATGGGTATGGGTAAAGGGTCATTTTTTTTTTTCTTTTTGGTGCCGGGTTTGAACTCAGGGCCTTGCACTTGCTAGGCAAGCACTCTAACCACTGAGCTAAATCCTCTAAAGGGTCATTTTTTGTTGTTGTTGAAATGGGCATCCAATCAATCCTAAACCACTTGATATATGCTCTCCAAAGAGAAGAGCATTCTTTTCCTTTTGTATCTTTTTCATAAATCAGATTATTGAGTTATATATGTGTGTTTGGTTCTAGATTTTATTCAGTTTGGTTTGCCTATCCTCGTATGAATGACTGTCTTAAGTAACATAACTTTACGATATATCTTATGTATGGTCATATAAGTCCTATAGTTTGTTACTTTTATTCAGTAATGGTTTGATTATTCTTGGTCTTTTGAATTTCCACATATATTTTAGAATCAGCTTGTCAGTTTCCACAGAAACTCTTTTTGATATTTTGAGCCAGATGAAGTTTAATAGACCAGTTTGGAGAGCATATATCATGGTACTTCACCCTGAATATCTCAGCATTCATCTCCTAATATTAGGAACATTTTGTAAATAATATCTCATCAAGGAAAATTAATAGTAATTCCCTAATATCGTCTCAGATTTCTTTTTTCCCAACAAACCTTTATAGCTAGTGATTAAAACCTAGATAAATGTGTTACTTTTGAGATTCTATTAGTGTTGTTCTTTCTGTTTTGTTGAATATGTGGATACTTACATATTATGTACTTTTCAATCCCTTGGAACTGTTATTTCCTCTATTGCTCAAACTGTCCAATCTTGGCCAGTAGGAGCCCATTCACATAGCTGTCTGTGTCATTTTTTTCATCTCTTTCTGTCTCCTTCCTTTTCTTTTTCTTTTGTTTTTACAGAGCTGGGGATGGAACCTAGGGCCTTTATGCAAGTGCTCTGTCTTTTTTCTTCTGTTGTGTAAGTTTTCAAACATGTTTAAGGTAGGAAATAGTAAAATAAACATGAACATACACAGTCCCCGGCTTCAACAATTATTTTGCCAATTTTGTTTTCTCTATTTTCAAATGTGTTTACTCACCGGTGCATTAAGTAAGCACCAGAGAACTATAGTACTTAATCAGATTAACACCAGTTCCTTATCTCAGTTAATACTCAGTCTATATTCAGATTTCCACGGTTGTTTTAAAGATATCTTTTTATGGTCATTTTGTTAGATTAGTATCCAGACAAGGGCCATTTATTGCTACTGGGTGTTTTTCTCTCAAGTCTCTTTTCCTATAAAGGCCCTTCATAGCCCCCCCTTTTAGAATACCATTAATTAATCAGAGAAATGAAATCATTCATTCTGTAGATTATCTCATATTCTGGATTGAAATGATTGCTTCCTTGAGGTGGTATTTTTTGTTTTGTATTGTTTTCCCATTCTTTCTGTTGAGTCACTTTTACAGCTAGAGGCTTAATTAGATTTAGTTCGAGTTATTTTTTAAGGGAAAGAATCTTTTCAGGCAGTATTTTCTGTTGCATTTCATTATATCTAGTTCTTACTGATACTAGGACTGATCTGTCACTTCTTGTGTTTTCAGCCTCGTTACTGTCATAGCTTTTCCTGTCCATCTTTCTCCAATTGGTTTTAGTGTTATTGATAATTGTCTAGATTCATCATTTCAGTAGCAATTGAAAAATACTGATGTATGATTCTTTCAGCACTTCTGCATTAGAATTATTTTATTTTATTTTCGGTTTTTTGAGACAGGGTCTCATTATGTAGTTCAGATTGGCCTTGAACTCACTATGTAGCCCAGGCTGGCCTCGAACTCCTGGAGATCCTCTTGCCTCAGCCTCCTGAGTGCTGGGATTATAGGCGTGTGCCACCACACCCGGTTTAGAATTATTTTATGAAGATCTTTTCCTCAGCTATTTTTTTGTGTGCTGAAATATATTTCATAAAAGTCAAGATAGATGCTACTTTTTATTTATCACTTTTCAGAGTAATGAGTTGATTTTTTTTATTGCCCCCATTATTTTCTTTAATATCATTAGGAATTCATGGAATTTTAAATATATTTTAAGTCTACCAATCAATCCATTGTGGTCTTTTTTATGCTTCACCTTTGTTATTTCAAAAAGCAGGCGCTTCTTGTTGGCTTCTGTGTCCTTTTCACGTGATCTCTTTGATCTGTACTGGCTTCCTTTGTGTCATATGATATTTTAGGCTCCTGTGCACTCCCCCTCTGACCCCTGGAATCAGCCATTTTGCTAGGAACCACGTGATTTTTCAGTGAGCGGTGGGTGATACTTAGAAACTAAGATGCAAGTACCCAGGGGAAAATTTCTCATTTTTAGTCTTGCTAACTGAGGTTTAGTTGTTCCCTTTCTTTGATATTTTGAATTCCTTTGAATGACTCCACCAGCAAATTAGCATAGCATTCATTCTTTTATGTAGCCATTCATCCAGCAAAAACTTGCAGAACACTTACTACCATATATCTGACCTTGCCTGGCTTAAGGAGTGTGAAAGTAAACCTGACTGGTCTCCTGTCTTTGATAAAGATTCATTATAGTGTAGATTAAGTAAGTAGGCAATGTCTAAGGAGTATGAACAGTAATATGTTGGACAGAGGTTAATGGGAATACAGTCTGTAGCAGCACAGAGAGGGCATCCAAAATACTTTGGAAAAGAGAGAGAATGCTTGGTTTTGGATAAATGGAAGGGGTATGAAGGTATGAAGGTTGTTACAGCCAGAGGAAACTGGAACGCATAGAGGATCTTGATATATTTAATGAAGGCATATATGTAGTTGGTTTTGACTGTAACATAATTGAGTTTTTCAACTGTCAGAAAATTGTCAGAATGTTCTCTTACCAGAGATATGAAGATATGAAATATTGTGCATATGAATTGATGATTTCTATTTTAAAATAAGTAATGAAATAACCTAAGCTCTAAGTTAGTATTTAATGTATTTCTTGAAACTATATTTTTTAGTTATTTTACTATTATTGAAACATACATTTAGGTGATGCTTGTTTGATGTTTTAGCTCACTATTTTATTATTATTATTATTATTATTATTATTTAATCTTTTTGAGACAGGATCTCACTATGCAGTGCAGGCCAGCCTTGAACTCACTGTATAGCCCAGGCTGACCTAGAACTGGTGGTGATCCTCCTGCCTCAGCCTCCCGAGTGCTAGGATTACAGGTGTGTGTCACCATGCCCAGCCTACTTTTTACTATGATTATTTTCATTATTTCTGTAAATGTTAAGAGTTTCAGTGGCATATTTATTGTTGCTGTTCGCTAGATCTCCTTTTATTCTGTATGTGTCAACCTGTTTTGTATCCTGACTACATCTCCTTACATACTCACAAGACAAAGGTATTTCAGAGAACATGTTATCTTTCTTTATTACCAAGTAGATGGTATAGTAACCCTGTCACCTCTTACATCATGTTGCACTCTGCTGTGTGTCCATGCTAAACTACCTGAAGCTGTCCATTGGACAGATACTGTTTGAGCAGAACGTTGTTACACACAGGTTTGTGACATACCAGTATGCTATGGTTTAATAGTTGGGAATTTGTGGTGGAATCATCACTTTTAGGAGAGAATGTCTCATTTCTGGACAGAAAGTGAAGGTATTCTGAAAATTATTGAAGGATGTAGACAGGCTTCCAACAAGGCTGATTCTAGAGGTTACAAAAGAAAGACTCCAAGTGGGAAGAACAGTGGAATGGTAGATTTAAGGAGAAATGGGGTGGCCTGTGGGATGGTTTGGACGTGTTTTGCCTTCCAGGGTTTCATGTGTTGAAGGCTTGGTCCCCAGTGTGGTGATGTTGGGAGGTGGTGGAACCTTTAATAGGTGGGGCCTCATTGAAGGTAATGAGGTTGTTGGGAGCACTGTCCTTAGAAAGGATTAACGCTAGTGGGACCGTAGTTACCATAAGTGATACAGAAAGAACAAGACTGCCTCCTCCCTTGTTTTGCTATGTGATCTTTCCCTCTCACATATGTTCCTACCATGATGCTATTGATGATGATGTGATACACACCCAAGGGGATCCTTACCAGAGGCTTAATTAATACAGCCATTTCATCTTGGACTTCTAGCCTTCAAAACTAAGCTAAATAGACCTGTTATTTCTAAAGTATGCAGCTGTAGTATTTTGTTATAGCAGTGGGAAACAGACTAATATAACTTGCTACTTTTCATTCCCTCTGTCTTGATTATCAGAAAATATTTTCCTAGAGTCTCAACAGGTAAGAATTAAAAATTCAGAGAATATGTACCCAGTCTGAGGATGTCAGAAATCATAGAAGACCAGTAGGGAAGATAGTTTGATCGGAAGTCTTAAGAAGATGGAATAGGCCATTAATTAGTTAATCAGTTAAATGAGTAAAACTGGTTTAGATTCTGCTGGATAATGAGGACATATAGTTGAATTAGATGTATTTTCCACTGAGTCTGGTGGGTGAGACACATTGCAACAGGCAGTGATGGATAGATCAGGGGGTGCAGTTGGTAATAGAAATGTGGAGGAGTATCTTCTAATTGATCCTGGGGGCTCACAGAATGGTAAGAATTGAATTTTGACTTAAAAGTAACTGTTCTGCCAACAGAAAATATTTTGGGTGGGACCAGAGACCAAGTGGTTACTTAGACCATGTAGAGTAGCTGACTGCGCATGCCATGTAGCCATGACCCGAGGAGATACGTAAAGTAATGGGTGATTGAGAGGTCACTCCATGGTCTAGTAGAGCTAGCGACAGGGGGCAGGTAGAGAGGAGTGTCCTAGTTATTTTCTGTCATTGCTGAGACAAAATACCCAACACCCGAAGTTAGGGGAAGAAAGGTTTATTTGGCTCACAGTTCGTAGAGGTTTCATTCAATTCACAATGGGCTGGGTCCAAGGCAGGGTGTCAGGGCAGACAGGCAGAAGGCAGCAACGCAAGCAAGAGAGTAAGCAAGGGGGTAGGCAAGCCTTTTTCTGTCCTTTATATCTTATCCAGGCTACTGGCTTTAGAGTGGGTAGCACTCCCACCCTTAATCCTAGCACCCTTAATCCTAGCATCATATCCTTGAGTCCAGTAGAACTATGCCAAACCAATCAGTGGGCTAATTTAGTAATCACACACTCTAGATCAAGCCCCACTTAGGAAAATGCCCCACCTATGATCACATGAGGCTTTGGGGGGACATGTAGACAAAAATCATAACAGGAATTTCCTAAATGGTTAAGTTTATGTTGTAACATTTGTCATTTTAACCCTCATAGAAGAGCAGCTTCTTCCATTTTGTACAGTATGCCATGAAATTATAGTTTTCTACATATGCCATGACATGGAAATATAGGAGTATGCTTGGACGTTGAAGGTGCATTGTATGCCCTATATACCGGAGTTTTTTCATAAATTGTCGTGAAGCATGCCAGCAACCCTGTGAGGTGGGCAGCCTGACCTCAGGGTGAAGTAACTTACACACAACAGTATGCTAAGGGCTGAACTGAGATTCTTTTTTTTTTTTTTTTTGTACTGGGTATTGAACTCAGGGCCTTGTGCTTGCGAGGTGAGCACTCTAAAGAACTGAGATTCAAATCCAAGTTTATCTGGATCCAAAACCCATAGCAATTCTACAGGCTTATGCAGATAACTTTGTTCTTTAAGTAAAAATATAGTTTAAAATGGCTTCCATTTATCACTTTGCATGAGTGTTCAGTTAAAAAATCTCAGCAGTGTCCTGAGCTTTGCTTTCAACTATGGTTATAATTATCATGTATAAAATGTGTTATCGTTTTGAAACATGAGCCTTTTCCTAAATCCTCATTTTTTAATATTTTTTGTTCTAAGAAGGGGCCAGGCCCATGGAATTATGTTCAGGCCAGAAAAATTCTGATCCTTTGTGGCCAGATGCATTGCTTCTCAAGGAGATGCTCCTTTCCTCTCTTTTGCCTCCCTCTGTGGGGGAGATAAAGAAGGTGCAGAACTCTTGGAGGGTTGTGTTCCCAGACTAAATTCTTACACCTTTCCATTTAGAATTTCTAGGCTTCAGATGGCTGTGAACTTCTGTTGAGGCCTGAATATATAGTTTGACTCTGAGGTCTTCACGAACCTGGGGAGATTGGGGGCAGCGATTGTCTCAATTATAGTTGTCTTCAGTATAACTTGATTGACACCAGCCGTGCCCAAAATAAGGCATTTGGTGTTCAGGTGAGTCAGATGCAGTTCTGCCCTAAATTTCTGTTTAGGTGAATGAGAAGAATGTAAACAACAGTTACACAGAGAAATACACTCAATCTTCCATATGTGTGGCTTTCAGTCTTTCATCCCACATTTGCATATTTAATCAATTGTGAATTAGAAATACTTGGAAAAAATGTTGTTTCTGTACTGAACTGTAAACTTTTTCCTTTTCATTATTCTCTAAGCAATGTAACAACCATTTACATAGCATGCTCATTGTATTAGGTATTGTAAGTAATCTAGAGACACTTTAAAGTACATAGGAGGATGTGTATAGGTTATATGCAGATAACTGCACTGTTTTACACATGGGTGCTTGAGCACCTGCAGATTTCGGTATTTGCCAACAGTTCCAGAACCAGTCCTCTGAGGATGCTGATGGACACCTGTAAGGGGATACTGTGGAAGCACAGAGGAGGAGGGGTGCTGTCTAACTGCAGTATGCTTGGAGATAGCATCCATGTTAGACATTGAAAAATAATAGATGAAGGCAAAGAGTGGTAAGAGAGATAGGTAGTGAGCAAACTCATGGAGGGCCTCTTTACATAGAAAGGCTGAAATTTAATGAGTAGGGGTTTGAATGGGGAAATGTCATGATCTGATTATTATTCTAGAGTTATCACTGTGAGTTAGAATAGAAAGTTCTCATTGACCAAGGCAATATATTCCATATGTAGGAAACAGGTTCTGCAGACCATGCTTAATACTGAATTACCTTTGCAGATACCACCTCTGGTTCTCAAACAAGCCTGTAAATTAGGTACTACCATTACTCTTTCATAGATGAATAATTAGAATTTTAGAGAAATGAAGGGTAATTTAAGAGTAAGTTAATTTTGGAGTTAGATATAGAGGTGGGACTTCCCAGATTGTACTCCTCCATCCTTTTCAGAAACTTTGGGTGAGGAACTGGAAGCAGGGTGGTCAGAGTTCTGGGTTTTCCATTTGTGCCACAACAAGAATCACTGTTTTATCTTTTATTTAATGGACCCCCAGATAAGGATTGATTTGAAAAGGAAGCACTGCTTCTTTGAAAGTGGATTAGAATGGAAGGAAGTTATACTTCAGGGCATTGGGGATAAAGAAAAGGAGGCAGATAAAAAGAATATTAATTTGAATGAGTAAATAGGAGATGACTAAATTTGGATGCGAGAGAGGAATTTAGGATGACACCATGTTTGTATCTTGCTTAGATGACTCAGTAGTTGTGGTTCCATTTAGTGAGTTGAAGACAGTTGTTATGGTTTGTGCCTAAATGTCCCCCCAAAGCTTCATGTCGTTATAGGTGGGGCTTTTTCAGAGGTTGCTGAATCTAGAGTGTATCGTGATGCTGGGATTAAGGGTGTGTGATTACTATATCAACCCACTGATTGGCTTGGCACCAGCCTAATCCCAGCAGCCTGGATAAAGATATAAGGGGCAGAAAGAAGCTACTTAGGTCCGTTTTAGCTTCCCTAGCTTCCCTTGCTGCCTTCTGCCTGTCTGCCAAGCCACCCTGCCTTGGATTCAGCTGATTGTGAACTGAAACCTCTACAAACTGTGAGCTAAACAAAACTTTCCTCCTTTAACTTTAGATGTCAGGTATTTTGTCTCAGTAATGAGGAAAGTAACTGAGACAACAGTAAAAAAGATGGGGCAGGGAGGTCATGTTCAGTTTCATATGTTTGTGGGTTAACAAGTCGTATGTGCTTGTCAGATGTATTGCTTGGAGTTTAAAATAAAAGGTAGAGATAAACATTGGCCGCTTATTGCCGTAGAAAAGATAGTTGAAATCCTAGGGCCGAATGAAATTGTTCGTGGCAGTAATATACTGTACCAGTATATTATAATGTGAGCAATATATGTGTAATTTTTAAGTAATCTTTTAATTTTAGGGTAATTTTAGACTTACAGAAAAATCACCAGGGTAGACAGTTCCTCCATATCACAGTTTCAACTATTGTTACCATCTAACATTACTGATGTACCTTTGCCACAACTGTTGAACCAATGTTGATATATTAACAAAAAGCTTATCCAGATCTTCATTTTTTTTTCCTATTCTGGGCATATTGCATTACAGTATATTTAGTCATTGTGTTTCCTTAGGCTCCCTTTGATTTGATAGTTTCTCAGACTTTCCTTGTTTTTGACGACCTTAACAGTTGTGAGGAGTACTGATTAGGTATTTTGTAGAATGTTCCTCAGTTTGACTTTGTCTGGTATTTTTATCAGAGTTGAACTAGGGCAGTGACGGCAAACCTTTGAGAGCTTTCAGTGATACAAACAGCCCACTGCTGCACACGTGCCAGAGATTCATCACCACTGGACCAGGGTATGGGTTTTCCTTTTTTTCCTCCTTGTGAATCTGTGCTCTTTGGAAAGAAATCACTATGCATAGTCCAAACATATGGGATAGGTGTTATGCATATCTCTTCTTGGGAGCTGGGTAATAACTACATACATTGTTTGGAATACTTTTCTGTGGGAGATTTAGCTACTGTTTGCCATTTCCTTGTTTATTCAGTTATTTATCTACATCAGTGTTGACTCTTGGGCCCATTTATATTGTACTTTACCTTATAATCCAATACTAGATTACTTTGTTGCTCAGATTGTTCCACCTTTGGCCATTGTGGCAGTTTCAGATTTGCTCCTTTTTTTTTGGCATACCTGCGTTGTTTTGTTTTATTTATTTATTTATTTTGAGCACTTCCTTACTTTCTGGAACTCCAAGATGCTGCAAGCTCCTATTTATAGTCCATGCCCAGCCCTATAATCAGTTATTTCTCCAAGGAGTCCTTATTTCTTTTATTGGAAAATAGTATTACACACCAAGATCCAGGTGTTGAGTGTACTCATTGTTATCAGCATGTCAGTTTTTTCAGCAGACAGATTTAGGAAATATTTCTACCAACCCTGTACACACAGACACACACACGTGTGTGCACACTCACACTCCATCTTTATTTATTTTAAGCTAAACATGAATTTATACTGATGTCTGATTCTAATCTAGTACTACGAACATGATTTATTCTAAAAAAATCATGTCCCTCCTTACTTATCAGTAACCTTCCACTCTGAGAAATTTGGCTCTGACTACCCACCATCCTTTTTTACTTATTTGTTGTTGCCAGTATATGTGTACAGCATTTTCAGAATTACTAATTCATAGCTCCATAAGAAACTACTTTGCCAACAAGAGTACAATGCCTATCTCTTTAGTTTTATAGTTTCTTTGCATTTCCAAAGTTACTTAGGGTGGTACCTGCTCTTCAGGAAGGTTCTGTCATGTATTTGCAATGTAGTTAGATTTTCTTGTTATAATCTACATTCCAAGGGAGAGGAGGGGTTTGGGAAAAAGAGAAGCAACAAGATATATCATACACAGGTACAAATCCCCTATGATGAGTGTTGTCACTATGTACATCTAAAATGTATCATTGAAATAAAATTTAAAAAAAAACAAAAAAACTACATTCCATCCTGAGATCGTCTGCCTTTACAATTGATTTTTGTAAAAATTCTACATGTATTAAATTTCACTCTATGAATTGTGACAAACGGATGACACCATGGACCATAACTGAATCATACAGAATAGTTTTTTAAAACATTTTATTTTAATGGTACACTTTAGATGTACATAGTGATAACATTCATCATAGGGCATTTGTACCTGTACATGATATATCTTGTTGCTTCTTTTTTTCCCATTCCCCTCCCCTCCCCTCACCCCCTCCTCCCTCCTTATTTACAAAAGCTTTGTTTCCATTTTTTCCTTCCATTTCTTTTTTCTCTTGTCCCTCTGTTCCATTCCCCCTTGCTTGTTCCCTTTCCCATTTGGACATTTTCTTCCTTTTCCCAATATAATACATTTTAGTCTTTATTTACACTTTCAGTTTCTTACACCAGAGAAACAATGTGGTATTTAAACATGTGTGTCCAGTTTATTTCACTTAAGAGTATGGTCTCAAGATGCATCCGTTTACCTAGAAATAGCTCAACCTTATCATTCCTTATGGAAGAGTATTACTCCATTATATTAAAAAACCATATTTTCTTTATCCATTCTGCTGTTGATGGGCATTTGGGCTGTTTCCAAGATTTAGCTATTACAAACTGTGCCGCTATAAACATGGGTGTGTATATATTGCTGTGGTATGATGCTTTTAATTCTTTTGGGAAGATGCCAAGAAGGTGAATAGCTGGGTTGAATGGAACCTCTAGTTCTAGTTCCCTGAGGCGGTTGCACCAGTCTGCATTCCCACCAACAGTGGAGAAGGGTTCCTTTTTCTCCACAGCCCCTCCAGCATTTGTTATTGGCTGATTTGTTGATAATAGCCATTCTTTCCGGAGTGAGGTGGAATCTCAGAGTTGTTTTAATTTGCATCTCTCAAATGACCAGTGATGTTGAACATTTTTTCATATGTCTGTTTGCTGTTTCTACTTCTTCATCTGAGAAGTGTCTATTCATTTCAGTTGCCCACTTTTGGATTAGGTCTTTAAATTTGGGGGGTCTGATTTTTTTCAGTTCTTTATGTATTCGAGATGTTAGTCCTTTTTCGGAGGAATAGCTGGCAAAAATTTTTTCCCACTCTGTGGGTTGTCTCTTCTTTCTGTTGGTAGCTTTTGCTGTGCAAAAGTTTTTTAATAAGATCAGATCCCAGTTGTTGATTCTTTGTGATATTTCTTGGGCAATTGGGGATTTGTTCATAAAGTCCTTGCCTACACCTATGTCTTCAAGAGTTCGACCTATTCTATCTTCCAGTAGATTTAGTGTTTCTGTTTTTATTTAGATCTTTGATCCACTTTGATTTTAGCTTAATGCATGAGGAAAGATACGGGTCTAGTTTTAACCTTCAGCATGTGGAGAGCTAGTTTTTCCAGCATCATATATTAAAGAGGCTGTCTTTCTTCCAGTGAGGTTGTTTGGCGCCTTTGTCAAAAATAAGGTGACTGAGAGTGTTTGGACATGTTTCTTCATCTTCTAATCTGCTCCATTGGTCCTGGGGTCTGTTTTTGTGCCAGTACCATGCTGTTTTTATTATAGTAGCTTTGTAATATAGTTTTAGGTCAGGGATTGTGATGGCCCCTGCTTTGCTTTTGTTGCCTAGAATTACTATTGCTATTCTAGGTTTCTTTTGGTTCCAAATGAATTTTAGGATCATACAGAATAGTTTTTCCACCATAAATAAAACAAAAACTATGTATTTTATCTAGTCTGTCCTCTTTCTCCAGATTTGGCAACCACTGGTTTGTTGGTCCTATAGTTTTGACTTTGAACAGTGTCACACAAATGGAGTCATGTACTTTTTCTTCAACTTAAAATATACATTTAGGATTCACTTATATAGTTACATCGGTTAACAGCTCATTACTTTTTTTTTTTACTCTTGTGTTGTTGTATATTACATTTCTATATGTTTAGATCCAACAAACAATTTTATAGATATGTTTCATGCTATTGCTTTTTAAATGTGTTAAAATATGTAACTATACTTTTTTTTTTAATGTTTACCTCCAGAACTGCCTTTACTGTTGCTCTTTGGTTTTTGTGTGGATTCATTTTAACCCACTAGAGTTTCTCCATGAGAACTTGTTTTAGTATTTCTTGCAAGACAGGTCTGGTGGTAACAGTCTCCCAATTTTTGTTTATCTGGGAGTATTTTATTCTACTATCATGTTTTCGTTTTCTGGTAGTAACTCTACTTTTTCTTTTCTTTTCTTTTTAGCTGTAGAATATTTTAATCTTTCATACAAGCACTATATTCAAAGCCTTGTATTTGTCAAAGTACTGTAGGTTGGGAAAGAAGACAGAAATACACTACAAACTTGCTTCACAAACAAAAACAAGGATGATTTATTATTTCATATAACTGAAAAGGTGGGACTCAGTGAATGAGATGTTATTAGACAATTCTTTAAAAAACATGGGTGCTCTGGCTAGACAAATGTCCATTTATCATATCCTACCAATCTCTCAGCCCAGGGAAACCCCCATCTTCCTTAACAGCTGCAGTAGAGAAATCCTGGGCAAGATCCGGATTGGCCTCATTTAAAGATAGACTGGCATAATGTGTTTTAAAGAACCCCAGGCTCCTGTATTCCTTTTTTTTTCTCCTTCCAGGTTATTCTGGCAGTGAGTTTATCTTAGCTAAATTTTTTAAAAATTAATTTTATTGGTGCATTTTAGATATACATAATGATAGCATTCATCGTAGGGAATGTATACTTGGACATGATATATCTTGATTGTTTTTTTCCTCCATTCTCCTCCCCTCCCTTCAGTTCCTCTTACCCCCCTTATTTACAAAAGCTTTGTTTCCATTTTTTCCTTCTATTCTCTTTTTTTCTTTTCCCTCTCCCCTCCTTTCCCCTTTCTATTTGAATATTTTCTTTCCATTCCACAATATCTATTATACATTTTGGTCCTTATTTACCCTTTTGGTTTCTCACACCAGAGAAACAAGGCAATATTTAAATGTGTGTCTGATTTATTTCACTTAAGAGTATGATCTCAAGGTGCATCCATTTACCTAGAAATTTCTCAAATTTATCCTTCTTTATGGCAGAGTAGTACTCCATTGTAGTAAAAAACCTGTATCTTTATCCACTCACCCGTTGATGGGCATTTGGGCTGTTTGCAAGATTCAGCTATTACAAACTGTGCTGCTATAACCATGAGTGTGCATATATTGCTCTGGTATGATACTTTTAATTCTTTTGGGAAGATACCAAGAAGGGGAGTAGCTAGGTCAAATGGGACCTCTAGTTTTAGTTGTCTGAGGAATCTCCACACTGATTTCCAGTGGTTGTACCAGTCTACACTTCCACCAACAGTGGAGAAAGGTTCCTTTTTCTTCACAGCCCTGCCAGCATTTGTTATTGGTTGATTTCTTGATAGTAGCCATTCTTTTTTTAGTGAGATGGAATTTCAGTGTTGTTTTAATTTGCATCTCTCGAATAACTAGTGATGTTGAACATTTTTTCATATATTTTATTTGCTATTTTTACTTCTTCATCTGAAAAGTGTCTATTCATTTCAGATGCCCATTTTCGGGTTGGGTCTTTGAATTTGGGGAGGTCTGATTTTTTTTGAGTTCTTTATATATTCTAGATATTATTTGTTTGTCTGAGGAGCAGCTGGTTTGAACTCAGTGCACCTCACCCTGACACTGGTGATTTCTGAGTTCAGATGGCCCCTGTCCAAAATGATGACTGGCCAGTCGCCCTCTCCTCGGGGAAGTCCAAACCAGGAATAACTACTCTGATTTCTGAGTCTGAACCGGGAATCAGCTACTCTCATTTCTGAGTTCAGATGGCCCCTGTCCAAAATTGTGACTGGCCAATCACCCTGTCCTTGGAGAAGTCTCGGGGGAACCAGGAATAACTCACCAGTCACTGCAGTCTGCTCACCAGTCACTGCTCCATTCCACTAGTGCATTTCTCTGTGGAGGCCTCTGGGGTCACCAGTAGTCACCACGTGTCTGCAGGTTTGAGCCATCCCTCCCATACCTCAAGCCATGGCTCAGGGAGAAAGTGCTGCTTGCTACCTCCCTTTTCTATGTTGAGGTACCTCTCTTCACTCTCCCTGTGGACCCTAGCTCTTGCTTCAGATCCTTGCTGGGTCCCAGGGGCACACTTCTCTCCTTCTTCTCTTTCTCATTTTGCTACATTACAGCGTTTAGACTCCAAATCTTGGAGAGGCTGTTTCTCCGCTGCTCACCACTCCGCCATCTTCCCGGAAGTTCCTAATAACTCTACTTTTTAATTGAGATGTAATATACAAAATAAAGTTTGACATTTTAAGGTATAACATTCAGTGATTCTTTTTATTCGCAAGATTGTGTAACCATTATCTCTATCTAATACTTGGACATCTCATCACCCGCAGAAGAAATAACACCTATTGGCATTCACCCCTCATTCCCCATTCTCCCAGCCCCTAGCAAACACTAATATACTTTCTGTTTCTCTGAATTTGCCTATTCTGGACATTTCATATAAGTGGAGTCCTGTAATATGTGGCCTTATGTTTCTAGCTTGTTTCCATTTAGCATCATGTTTTCAAGGTTTATCCATGCTTTTCTTTTGTGACTGAATGGCATTCCATTGTAGGACTATGTCTTTTCTATGCATCCATTCATCAGATTATGGATAAACAGATTCACTTTTGGCTATTATGAATAATGCTGCTCTTCTGGTACATATAGTTGGTGTGGTCATATATTCTCATTTATCTGGGGTTTATATCTAGGAGTGTGTTGTCAACTCTTTTAACTTTTATTCATTTATTTATTTTTGTTCGTACACGTTTGCAGTATATAATGTTTATATTTCTTGTGTGGAGGTGGTACATGTACACAACATATCTTTATTCCTTTTTTCATTCCCTTTCCCTCTCCTCTCTCCTCCCTCCATCTCTTAACATTTGAGAAAGATCTGTCTCCCTACTTCCTATTATCTATCTTTTTTTCACTCTTTATATTTTGGGTTTCTTATACAAAAGAAACCATGCAACATTTAAGGTTATGTGTCTGATTTATTTCACTTAACATTATGGTCTCAATGTGCCTCCATTTTCCTATGAATGACTCAAGTGTATCCTTCTGTATGGCAAAGTAGTACTCCATTGTATATAAATACCACATTTTCTTTAAGTATTTGCCTGTTGATTGGCATATAGGCTGCTTCCAAGATTTAGCTGTTAGGAATTGTGCTGCTATAAACATGAATATGTACGTATCACATAATATGATGTCTTTAACTCTTTGGGGAAGATACCTAGAAGGGGAATAGCTGGATGAAATGGAATTTCTGGTTTTAGTTTTTGGAGGACTCTCCATATTGATTTCCATAATGGGTGTACTTGTTTACATTCCCACCAACAGTGTAGAAGGGTTCCTTTTTTCCCACAGCCTCTCCAGCATTTGTTATTTTTTTTTCAGCATTTGTTATTATTCGATTTCTTGATGATCAGCATTCTTTCTGGGGTAAAATAAGGAGTCTCGGTGTTTTAGTGTGCATTTCTCTAATGGCCAGTGATGTTGAACATTTCTTCGTGGGTTTATTGACTATTTGTACTACTTCTTCTATGATATATCTATTCATTTCAATTGCCCATATTTTTGATTGGTTCTTTTATGGGGGGGGTGTGTGTTTACTTTTTGAAGAACTGCCACTGTTTTCACAGGTGACTGTATTGTTTTATGTTACCAGCGGGAATGTATGGGGGTTCCAGTTTCTCCACTTCTTTGGCAATATATGTTTTCCATTTATTTGTTATCTTTTGAGACAGGGTCTTGCTAAGTAGCCTAGGCTGGCCTTGAGCTCACTGTGTAGCCCAGGCTGGCTTCAAGTTCGCATTGGTCCGTCTGCCTCAGCCTCCAGAGTGCTGGGATTACAAGTGCATGCCACTGTGCCCGGCCCAATTCCTCTTGTATTTTGGTCATTTGATGATTTCTGATAGGTTTCGGAAACAGTATATTTTTTTATTTTTCTTTATGTTCCTCAGAGTAGAAAATCTCAAATGACCTATTTTTGACCTTGCTGATTCATTCTTCTGTTACTGCAAATTTACTCTTGAGCCCCTTTAATGAATCATTCTTATCAGTTACTTTATATTTGCAGTGGGTTTGGACTGTTTAAGAACTGTTCAAAGAGAAAAGAGGTGGCAGTATCAACTGAGGCTTTGATAAGGTTGTATTTGGTGGTGGGGGGTCCTTCACAGCAGGAGTCTGTCTGTGGTTTAGGAATTAACTACTGGGGGGAGGGTGGCCAAGGGAAATTCCCAAGGGGGAGGTTGGTTAAGGGACTTACTTGTTTAGGTAATGTCTGCTTAGCAGCACAGTAGAGAGACTCTCTGGGTCAGAGGTCTCCAGTGAGCTGCCATGCTTGACTTGAGGTCTTTAACCTCTCACTAGCAGATGCGTGGTGAGGTTTAGTGAGATATACAAAGCTGGCAGATTCTAAATGACTACAATCTGCATATTTGAGCTATTTTTGAAGTAAATGGATGTGTGCAAGTTTGAGTTTGGGGTTGATGGGCTTTAGAGTAAATGTGCCTCAGCCTGCTGTGAAGACACAACCTAAAGTAAAAACACAGAAATCTGTGGCTCATTGTTTCAACTCCAACATTTCCATTCGAGTCCTTCTATAATTGGTATCTCTTTAGTGATAGCACCAATTTGGTGACACTTCATTCTTTGTTCTTTAAACATGATTTTCCTTAGGTTTTTAAACATGTTTGAAATCACTCTTGAAATATCTGGTTCCTCAGGAAGTTTCTACAGATTGCTTGCTTTTTTGTATCTTTACATGTCTTTTAATTTTTGTTGAAAACTATACATTTTAAATATTATAATGTGGTAACTGGTAATGAAGTTTCTTTCCGCCCCAGGTTTTTTGTTGTTTGTACCAGGTTATGTTTCTTTAACGATTCTTTCAAACTAATTCTGTAGTTTTTCTTCCTTGTATGTTGGCCATTGAAGTGTCTGCTCATCTTCGTCATCAGTTAATAATTGGGCAAAGACTTCCTTAAATGTCTGGGGCCAATAGTATCTGAGTCTTTGACAAGGGGAACTGTGTACATATTGGAGCATGCATATAACACTTTGCCAGGCAGGTTACCACTGTGTCTTATCCTTCATTTTCTTTTGTTTGTTTGTTTGTTTGTTTGTTGGGACTGGGTCTCACTGTGTGGTTGAGGTTGGCCTTGAACTCACTACATAGCCCAGGCTGGCCTCGAACTCACAGCTATCCTGCTGCCTCAGCCTCCTGAGTGTTGGGATTACAGGCATGCACCAGCATGCCCAGTCCATTACCCTTCACTTCCTTTTTCTTTGTTTCTTTTTTTTTTTTAATTTAGTAGTGTGTGTTTGCAGTCCATAATGATTACATTAATTGTAGGGAATTAGTACATATATGTAACACCTTTCAATTCTTTTCCCTTTCCTTCCACCCCCTCCTTTATTTTTCCAGCATCAGATTCATTTATTTATAAGACCTTATAAAGTTTACTGTCATATACAGATTGGAAACCAGAGTAGTAGGCCAAAAAAACCTACACTTAAGATTATTGTAATAGATCAAGGCGCACCTTCACTTTCTGAAGTAGGAGTTGGGGGCTGGTCAGATCTTCCCTAAACAAACGTATAGTACACAATCTTGCACAAGCAGATGGCCTTTTCTAGTCCCTGGGAAATATCAGAACTCTTCAAACCGTTTATAAGATATTTTATTCTTTAGCTTCCTCTGTTATTTTGCTCGTTTTAATCTATTGTTTGCCCCTAAGTGTTGTCGTTTGTCTCAAGCATCCAGCACATTAAAACATTTGTAAATGTTTTCAACAAATGTCCTCTGTGAACAGAGGTCTGTAGTGTGCTTTGTGCACCAAATCAACCATAAACCTTTCAAGTAGAGTTTTCAGGGTACCAACAGATAGGACAGACAATGACATTTCTTTGGAAACAGGCTTTTGGAGCAATGACTGAGCTGGCTAAAGTACTTTTACAACACAAAACTGTAAGGAGAAAGGAACATGCCCTGACAGAAATGCTGTAGACGTTCACTGTTGTTACTAGTTCTACAGATTTTGTGGAATAAATACCATTCAATCTGGTGTAAGCATGTTGATCAATCTCCAGAGATGTGATGTGATTGCCTTTCCTTTTTTTTTTTTTTTTTTTTTTTTTGTGCTGGGGATGAAACTCAGGGCCTTGCACTTGCTAGGCAAGTGCTCTACCACTGAGCTAAACCCCCAACCCCTGCCTTTCCTAGTTTTCAACAGTTTTACAGTCCTCTTCGGAGAAGAGAATTCACATTTTTCTCTGTTTCATTTTGGATAATATTTATTGATATCTTTTCAAGTTCTTGAATATTTTCTTTTCCATTGTTTAATATGTCATTTGTCCAATTCGTTATACTTTTCACCTCAGATATCATATTTTACATCTCTAAAATTTTAACTTGGGATCTTTGTTATATATTTCTTGACTCACAGTTTTGAATGACTAGATTATATTATAGCTGTTTCATTGTCTTTGGTAATTCTGACATTTGTGTCAATTCTAGGTTGGGTTAAATATATTGTGTTTCCCTTTTTTTTTCCCTGTATTTTCAAATGTCTTTCCATTGCTGGTAATGTTTGTTTGCATTCAGACCTTATGAATTTTACCTTGTTGGTTGCTAGATTTTTTTTTTTTTTTTTTTACATCTATTGGCTTTCTTGAACTCTTCTTGGGCTAGAATATGATAAAGTTGCATGGAAACAGTTTGACCCTTTAATGTCTTGCTATTAGGAAATGTTTGGTAGAGCAAGAGTGGTCCTCAGTGCAGGAAGAATGGTTTATGCTGGCCGTTGGTATCAGGTACTGTTCCTGGCCCAGTATGGGTGATGAAAAACTATTCTAATTGTTTCAAGCAGTTCTTTCTCCTGCCTTGGATAGTTGCTTCACACTTACACTTAGGGATATCCTGTTGGATAGTCTTCTTTGCAGTTGTGTCTGCCTTCTTCTCCCTAGACTCTCAGCTTTATCTCCTCACCTCAGGGAATCTCCCAGGCTCTGCCTCAGCTGCACTCGCCTGTGCCATGGTCTGGACACACAGGGCAGGCTTCTAAACAGCATCATTAGATTTATTTAAATATTGCCTTCCCAAGAGGCAGCTTTAGTTACAATGGTTACTTGACTGGTATAAATACTGTAATTAATATAATAAAGTGGACACTAAGTGCTACAAATGTATTTGTACTTATTTAAATGAGTTAATTGACTAAATTAGCCAATTTAGGAGCATTAAATTATCAGTTAGTTCTTTTAAGTGCCTACAAAGACACTTGGCTCTTAACACTAGCACTTAGTGTTCACTTTTCAATTATTTATACCAGCCAGGTAACCAGTCTCTCAACAAAAGTCATGAAGAGTAGGTATTTCACCGTAGTAGATTACTAGGGATTAAGATTGTAGATGTCTTGGCAGGTTGATTTTGAGAAATTTTGTCTGCTAGATCAAAGTTACAAGATTCTTGTTACCCCATTATTTTTGCTGGCTGAGGCTAGAGATTGATAGTTGGCTGCTGTCTGTTATCTCAGGACTTCAGTGCCATACCCTAATGGCTCTGGTCGACTCCAGATATTTACTCCAGAAAAAGATCCAGAGATTTTGTAAAGATAAAAATCAATAAACCATAAACTATGTGTAAGAGACCTCATTTATTCTTTGGTGTCAATAGTTAACTTCTTCCTAGAAGTTTAAGAAACTGACTCAAGTTAATAGCCATTTGTGAAGCTGATATTTAAAGAAATGTAAAGATGCAGTTTAGAATCTGTGGCGTTTACACCAAGGATGTAATGCTTCCTTCCATCACAAAGATCTCTTCTCTGTCCTGCTGACAGACCAGAAATAAAATATGACCTGCTTGACACCAAGTACCAGAAGAATTTTGGACTAATTAATAAACTTCTTAAAAGATTAAATTTATGAGTATAACTTTTAGTTACTGATGAAGACCTGAGTCAGATGTAGGGCTGATGAGAAGAATAAAAATTTAAACTCCAAATCACATACTTTAAAAGTAGAGATTCGTATGGTAAGCCTGGGTGAGGTTTCTCTGTGATACAATTTGACCTCAGTGGTCAGGAAACAAAGCTGCCAGAAAGAATAAAGCTGACAAAGGGAAGGAAAACTGGCTTGCAAACCCTTGAGAAGTTACTGCAAGGTAAAACCACTTTCGTGTTGCTCATGTGTTTTCCTGACCGTGGAACACCTTACCATATTTCAACAAAGGGCTGCATAGCTGTATACTAGGTGTACATTTTAAAAGATAGATGGTGCAGCTGAATAACTGTTAGGGAATGAGTCTGTTTCCATGGAGTATAAGTGGCTTAAGACCCTAAAGGTGGATTATTTTTGAATCATTTAATGGAATCATTTCTAAAATTTCTTTTACTTTGGAGATTGTTTATGTGAAGGTTTCTTCTTATACCAGAACTCTTTTGGAGGGTGTGTTGTTTCTTAGTATTATTCTAGTTAGATTCACTACTATTTGAATGTTTATCTCAAAGATTATTTTGTATATTTATTTTATTTTCAGTTAACAGGTATTGATTGGTTCTACATAGGTTTAGTGTGCTATTTCCACACATGCATACAGAGTACGTTGATCAAATCTAACCTCCCTTTATTCACTGTCTTCTCACACTTCCCAGCTTCTAATAATCACTGTTCTATGCTTTGTACCACATTTTCTTTATCCATTCATCTGTTCCCATAGACGCCCAATCTGATTCCACATCTTGGTTCTTACTGAACCCAAGTCCATTTACTTGCTGCTTGAAAAGAGGCCCAGTGAATCAATGACAGATTACTGGGACAAAGGAGAAGACTTATTTTGAATGCCAGCAGACAGAAGATGGCAAACTAGTGCCCCCCTCAAAAAAAAAAATCCAGACTTTTTTCCTTCTTGTGACGCCCTGAATGGAACCCAGGGCCTTGATCATGCTAGGCAAATACTCTGCCATTGAGCTACACCCCCAACACCTAAAAAAAAATTATTTGACTCGGCACGCATTTCAAGCTCCTTTTATCTTTAGGCAAGGGGGAAAGAAAAGGCACTTAGGTTAGGAAAGGATTGATGACTGGAGACTTCCTAGGTGTCTGGTGGTCTGGAACAGGATGTTGTAATACCTGGAGATTGGTAATCTGTTTTCACGATGCACCTGTAAACCTTGAAGATATGTTAGTTATTTTTATTTTGGCATCTTTAGCCTTGCAGGGTAAGGAGGTTGATTAGGGAAGTTTCAGGTAAATCAACCTTGTGCTGCTACTTGGACAAACATTCATTAACTGACTAATACGTCTACATGCAGAGTTGGGCAAAAAATAATCTAATCCAAAGGATAAGGCAGCAAAAGAGGCAAATACAGTAGGAAAGCAGAGATGCCAAGCTTTTTCACCTTGCGTTAGTCACCCATTCAGCACCTACTAAGGCCCAAGTGAAGAGTCAGTGCTTTCCACAGAAGCAGCCTTCAAGTCCCTGAACAGTAACCTAGGCAGCTGTTATCATCATAACCCACATGTCAGAGGCGTCATCTGCAGCAAAGCTAGTGGGACACTAATAACATATTGTTCAGCTGCGTGGCCTTCAAAATTAGTGATTTTTAAAGTCAATTCAAAGCCAGTGACTAAAGCAAGTCAAACTAGAGGGTTTATTTAGGTCTTTTCTTGGTTACATTATCCCAAATATTTTCAGTATTCCTAGTACTTAAAATTATCTTAATCTGTGAGATCTTATTGCCTCTCCTTACTTTTCTTTTTTGTCATCATATATTTGAGTTATTAGCGTATCCCCAATATCAGAATTCTTTATGTCCAGGAAGATGTATCTTCTATATACTAAAAGGCAAATATTCTCCCGGCTTTTGGGTATAGAAACCTGATATATCTAAAAATTATGAATAGTCAGCTGCATGGACAGCTTCAGATCCACAGCAGAGCTCTCCCTTCCTATTCTCTGCTTACTCTTTTTGTTCTAAAAGATAGCTATTTTATTAGAAAAATATATATGCTCCTTATTTCCCTATTATTAAGTTACATTCAACCTTTTCCCATTTCTTCCAGGACAAAAATCTGTTGTGTTCTACAGGGTGGTTTTTCCCCTATAATTTTACCTAAGAAAATTCTAGACTCTAACCTTAAAAATTCAGATGTTCATAATTGGCATGGTCTTCATGCTTACAGCAGTAGGGGGCCATAGACTATTTCGTGCTATGAGACTAGTTCAGAAGATCTTGTTTGGTGTAAATACCAATATGTCCTCAAGGATTGTTGTCTTGTTTTCTTTCTCCATGGACTTTGGTGTGTATATACGTAACCATTACCAATCTGTTCTTTTCTTGATTAATATAAACCTGTTCTTCAAATTTTTATTGCATCAAATACAGTCACATAAGACAGTGGTTCTCAAAATGTGGATCAGTAGCTCTGGGTGTCCATGTCACCCTTTCAGCGTTTTTGAAGATCAAAACTCTTTTCAGATAATGCTAAAATGTTACTTGTCTTTTAAAATTTCATTATCTTGTAAATATACAGTGATTTTTTTTTTTAACTTTTTTTCTTTTGCTTTGGTGCTGGGGATCAAACTCAGGCCTTGTGTTTGCGAGATAAACACTCTAACCACTGAGCTAAATCCCCAATATACAGTGATTTTTAAAAAGAGACACGATATTAGATATCACAACAGTTTGGATGTAGAGGCAGATATGAGAATCCAGCTGTGCTATTTTATCAGACATTAAAGAAATTTACAGAATTTTAAAAAAGCAGTGTTACCTTTATGTTTGTTTTATTTTGGAAAATCCAGTTATTCATAAGACATGTTATTTATGTTATAACAACTTTTATTATTGCTATCTAAAAATAATTACTCATTTTTAATTTCTAATACAGAAAATATGCATAGATATAGCTTACATAAACCAAAGACCTTTTGAGGTCCTCAGGAATTTTTAAGAATTTAAACTACTGCTCAAGCCAGGTAGGGTGGAACACGCCTATAATTGCAGCAATGGAGAGGCTGAGACAGGAGGGTCGCCACAAAGTTTGAGGCCAACCTGGTCTACATAGTGAATTCAAGACCAGCCTGAACTACATAGTAAGACCTTGTCTCAAAAAGAAAAAGAAAAAGAGAGAGAGAACGAATGCTTGAAGACTCTCAGGACTTTAGAAACTATTGCCATGTCCTGTGAAAACAAGCTTCAAAAGAAAAACCTGTGGTGCTCATTGATTGCCTTAACTGATGATTTGTTAGTACTAATTTAGTACAAATGTTGTATATAACATACATGTATTTTTAAACACTGTAAATATTTTTGGTATTTTCTGCTGTATCACATTCATGGGGGACCAAATACAAACATGACTGAACAGTCTTAAAACATAATTGAGGAGTCTTTGTTTATTTAGATCAACACTTTTAAGTGATACATTAATAGAAGAGTTTTTAATCTGTTGGTGAGAAAGTCACTCTTTAGTAGCAGGAGAAACTTTCTTTTCAATAGTGTTTTGGGTACTTTTGAGTGCTTTGGTTTGCTCTACTTTTTCATTTTGTGTGTAGCAGCCTCGTTACTGCTTTACATTGCAGTTGTCTGTTTTCCTTATGTAAGATAATATGCTTTTGGGTCCTGCTTGCACGTATCAAGGGAGAAAAGACAAAGACTAGAAGCCTAGGTATGCCACTGGTGTTCTTGTCAGATGGGGTCAGACTGTCACAATCTGTTCAGCTGTAGATACTTTAGAGATACCACTTCCTTTTCTTCTTAGACTATTTTATATTTTGAGCATGTCTTGAGTTTTTTCTTCTTTTTTGGTGTATCAGTAACATTAGATGCCACATTACTAAGTGTGCTTGAAGCAAGAACTTCTGACTTTATGTAGGGTTTTGTTGTTGTTGTTTTATGAGACAGGGTCTCGCTGTGTAGCCCAGGCTGGCCTCCAGTTTGTGCCCATCCTCCTGCTTCAGCCTCCCAAGTGCTGGGATTATAGGTGTGCGACACTACACCTGGTTTATGAAGTTTTTATAACTGTTTGTAGGGAGATTTAGTTTCTCGGAGGAGGCTCTATTCTATTGCTAGTATCTGTTGTCAAGTTAAACACTTTAGCTTTTGCTGCTCCTCCTTCAGATTTGAACCCGAGTGGTTTCTGACTCTGCCCTTTTCTCAGTTCCCAGATTATTTCTGTGAAAGGTAGAATAATGGTACCTCAAAGATGTCTACATTTTAATCCCCTGAATTTATTCATGTTAATTTACATGCTACAAGAGACTTGCAGATGCAATTAAGGATCTTGAGATGACAATATTCTCCTTGATTATTAAGGTGGGTCCAGTATAATTACTAGTGTCTTTATAAGAGGTGGGAGAGTTTTAGAGAGTCGAGGCTGACAGAGGTCAGAGATGAGAGACAATGCTATTCTTACAGCTGCCTTTGCTTTGAAAATGGAGGAAACAACATTTACAAGATAGAAAAGGCAAGTCAATAGTTTCTCCCCTTGTGCCTTCAGAAGAAACAAGCCCTGCTAACACTTTAATTTTAGACTAAGAAAAGAGTTTTAGACTTCTTCCTTCCAGAATTATAATAAATCTATGGTGTTTTAGCCACTAAATTTGTGCTCATTTGCTACAGGAGCAGATTGTGATGCCTAGAAGTAAGATACAGTTGGAACAAGTACCTGAAAATGTTGAAGTTGCTTTGTAATTGAATAATAGATTGAGGATGGAAGAATTTTGAGAAGCATGAAAAAGACCTAGATAGCACTGAACAGATTATTACTAGAAATATAGATGTCAAAGGCTGACTGTGGATGACCACAGGAAGTGAAGAAAAAAACGGAGAGAACTTACCCTGATAGAAATATGGATGTTAAAACTACTGTAAGGGTACACATGTGGACATTAAAAACATTGCTTGTGTGAGCTTACTTGGAAATGAGGAACATGTTATGAGCAACTGGAGAAAAAAGATCCTTGTAATAGAGTTGTAAACTCCTGAAGCAGAATGTGGCTTACAGTTAAGTGGAAAGCAGAAATTGCAATTGATGAGCTTGGACATTTAGCTGTTTCCAAGCTGTGTTGGAGTTGTGAGTGATTTCTTCTTAATGCTCGTAGTACCAGAATGAGAGAAATGGAATGGTAAGCTGTTAAGGAAAAATGAATGACTTCCTTTGATGGTTTGGGAAATTCTCAGCCCATCCATACTTGTGAGAAATGTTTAAATTAGGCGATTCGCTGTCAGGAAAGTGTACTCTGGAGAGAAAGCCAAACGTATGACTAGATAGTCTTTTGCTATTCCCTTAGAAAAAGATCAAAAGTTTCAGAGTACTCAGTCACAGGGGCTTTGTCAAGAGATTAGGCATGTGTCTCCTAAATCACTTTAGCTGTCTCAGTAGAATCGAGGAATAGAGATAAGATTATCCAGGAAAGATCTGTGGAGAAGCCCCTGTCTAATGAAGTGAATCCCCAGGACATACACGGGGCACTCATAAATTCTTTTAGAAGGTTGTACCAGCATAAATACTGCCAGCTTGGACTGGAAGGGAAAAGACAGGATGGAATGAAAGAAGGCTGTTGGACCGCCAAAATTCTACAGGTGATGAGACAGGTTGATAAAAATATTCAGCTGCAAATACTTCCTAGATTTCATGAAACAGAATGATTCAGAAGGCAGAATGGGCCTTGGTCTAGAACAGTGGTGGCAAAGCTATGGCACGTGTGCCGAGCAGACCCGCAGAGCCCTTTGTGTCTGCAGAACCCTTTCTGATAGCACATGAGCCAAGTCGGCCCAGCCAAGCTTTGACAAATTATCAGCATGCATACAGCATCAAAGATCACATTAATTGTGCAAAAGCACGCCCAAAGCAAACTTCTGCCTTTCACTAAAAAGCTGTTTGTATTGTTGAAAGCTCTGTTACTGTGTTTTTCTTTTAAGACAAAAGATGTTAATGTATGAGGTTTTTTTTTTCTAAACTAAAACCTCAGTGTTGGGGTGTGTGTGTGTGTGTGTGTGTGTGTGTGTGTGTGTGTGTGTGATGCCGGGGATCAAACTCAGGGCCTTGGGCTTGATAGGCAAGCACTCTGACCACTAAACTAAATTCCCAGCCCCAGCGTTTGGGTTTAATTTCCGTGTTGGCACTTTGCAGTAAGTAAATGGGTTTGGGGTTGCAGTTTGAGCACTTGATCTCTAAAAGGTTCACCATCACTGATCTAGAAAGTGGATCTTTGAGCCACAGAGGAATATTGCCAAGCCTTCCAACCTAATGCAGTTTGCCTAGTTGAATATTTAAATTGCCTGAGACTGGTAACTTTTTTTTTCTCATTTTTTCCCCCTTTTTAAATGACATTTCTGTAATTTTTATCTGTTGCCTGTCCAACCATTGTATTTGGGAGGGAGATTTTTTTTTCTAGTTTTGTAAGTCCACAGATGAAGAATTTTGCCTCAGGATGGAGTATAATCAGAACCTCATCTGAATCTAATTTAGATGGTTTATATGATAAGATTTGGGATTTTTGAGTTGATGAGATTTACATGAGATTTTGAATTTGAACTGATGCTGTGATGGGTTGAGATGTTTTTGGATCCTGAGATGAGTAAATATATTTTGTATGTGGGACTGATGTGCATCTCTGGGGACCAGAGGGTAGACTGTCACAATCTGAATAATGGTCCTGAAGATGTCCACATCCTAATCTGTGAAACTTGTGAGCAAATGACTTTACAAGGTAGAAATAAACTTTGCAGATGTGATTAAATTAAGGGTAAGTATTGAGGTAGAGAGATTATCCTGTATTAGTCAATATAATCACAAATTAAGAATGAAACAGGAAGTTTAGAGTCAGAAAGGAAAGATACAAGATTGGAACCAGAGGTCAGAGAGGAGATAAGATGCCACATTACCAACTGTGAAGACAGGGAGAATGGAGCTGTTAGCTAAGGAATGTGGATGGCCTTTAGAAACTGGCAACTTCCAGGAAATGGATTCTACCATAAAGCCTCCAGAAGTAATGAGCACTGCTGACACCTTAATATTAGCCCAGTGAAACTGGTTTTGGATTTCTGACCTCCACAACTATAAGAAAGTGAAGTTTGTGTTGTTGTAAGCCACTATGCTTGTCCTAATTTGTTATAGCAGCAACAGGAAGTAATTACAGCTTCTTAAAACAAATACATGTGCGCATTGAAAGTTTCAGTGATCATAAACCTATAGAAAAGGATCAGAAAGTAATATTTAAGGATCCACTTTACAGATTTCTACTATACTTTCTTTAAATCTTTTATTAAAAAGAAATAAAATATTACAAATTTTTGACTGTAAAATGTTTTATCTCTCCTTTCCCCTAAATATGGACAGTTAGTTTACTTCTTTAATATTACAGTGCTGAAATGAGCATACTTGCACACATTTTCTTGTGTATATGTGCAAGGTTTTCTCCAGGATAGATATATAGAAGAATTACTGGATAATAAGTTATATATATCTTAAACTTCACTAGATATTGAAAAAAATTGTAGTTTTGACAATTTAATTCCCACACAGTATAGAATGAAAATTCATCTCCCTATATTTTTAACACTTCATATTGTTAAACTTTAAAATTTTTCTCAAACTTGTGGGTGTGAAATGATACCTAATTTAAGTGTTTAAAATAAGTGAGGGAATTTTATGACTTTTTATATATTTCATGGTCATTTTTTTTTCCCTCTCCTATGATTTGCCACTTTATACACTTTTTTCTGTTGTCATGTTGGATCTTCTTCATGTAACTTTGTATGGCTCATGTGTATATATTTACCAATTCTGGATACTTACATTGGTTTTACAGTTTGTAATACATTAGTTTTCCCTTATCCATGGGACATATTATCCAAGACCTCCAGTATGTGTCTGAAATTATGGATAATTCCAAACTCTGTATATAAGCACTGCCATACCATACAGTCTTATAACCCAGATACATATTAAGTGATTAATGAGTGGATAGCATATACAACATGAATATGCTGGACAAAGGCATGTTTCATGTTCCACCAGGGATGGGACAGAAATAACATGAGATTTCATGACACTACTCAGAATGTGACACAGTTTAAAACTTATGAATTATTTACTTTTGGAATTTTCCATTTAGTGTTTTCAAAGTGTGGTTGCCTGCAGATAACTGAAACCACCACAGGAAAAGTGGGGATAAAAGGGAACTACTGTATCTTCTAGTTTGTGGCTTGTCTTTTTGTTTCTTAAGCTGCCTTCAGGTTTGATGATTTGCCAGGAGGACTCATAAAAGCTGTTATAGTTACAGTTTATTAAGATATCTGATAACAGATGTGAAGTGCTGTCAACCAGGGAAGCATACCAGAACCTTGGTGTTGGTGTTGCGGTGGCTTGACTAACTTCAGAGACTCCCGACTCTTCTCCCACCCCCCAACCCCCATCAAGAAAAAGACCAGGGACTCATCAGAAATCACAATGTTAATGTAAACTATTTGGTCTTACTGGCACTACGAGGCCCAAGGCCTGAGTCATACGAAAACAATCTCAGGTAGAATATTCCAAGGGCTGAGAATTTATCTTCAAAGAACAGGGCAAAGGGTCATTTCTGGAGATAGGACTTTCCTGGGAATTTTCGGGGTTTGAGCACCCCAGGCTTTTTAGTTAACCCTTTCCCTATAGGAAATTTATATTTTGGTATAATCAAATATATCATACTTTGCCTTAATGTTGTATCTTTTTGTTTTGTTTCATTCTGGTACATGCTTAGCCTTAGCTGTACTGCTGAGCTGCATCCCCAGCCCTGCCCCTCTCCTGCTTTTGGCTGTATTGGGGATTGAACCCAGGGCCTCCACATGAAGCTACATCTCTAATTTTTTTTTCTTGTAATTTTGAGACAGGATCTTGCTAAATTTGCACAGGCTGGGCGTGGATTTTTGATCTTGCTGCAGCCTCCCAGGAATTATAGGCATGTGTGCTATGACCTGTTCCCAGCCTCTTTTTTCTTTTTAAGGAATTCCTCCTTACCATGATGTCATCAGGGCACTCTATACTATATTCTCCTGTAAAACTTTTTTAGTTTTCTTCTCACATTCAGTAACAGTGATCCCCTTGGAATTTATTTTTGTGTATGGCATGAGCTGAAGATCTAATTTTTTTCTGAATTATTAATCATTAGTTCTAAGACTATTGATTATTCAATTCTTTTTCCATAGATTTATAATGCCATCTCACATGCCAAGTTTCAGTATGAGTATGTGTGTGTTTCTAGGCTTCCTGTTTCGTTGCATGGGTCTGTTTTGTCTATTTCTATAGCTGTATAATGCCTCTTAATATTTGATAGGGAAAACAGTCCTTCCTTTTTCTTCTTTCTCGAAAATGTGTTCCTTGCCCTGAATTTTCTTTTTCTGTTTTTCCTTGCTCTAAATTTTCCATATCAATTTTAAGGTCATATAACCTTAAACTTTAAGGTCTGTAAGAAGCATTACATTAGATTACAACTGCATTTTATTTATACATTACTTTAGATATAGAAATAGCCTCTTTACAAAAATGAAAGTGGTTCATCTCTCCTTTTATCTAGGTATTTTAATGTGTTTGTAAAAAAATTTATACGTTTCTCCATAAGTGTTTTCATGTTAGATGTACGTGTACCTGTTATTCTCACAGATTTTTTAAAATTGTGTTTTGTTATTGGTTGTGACCGATATATATATGGGGATATTTGATTTTGGTCTGTTTTTAGATACATCTACTTTGCTGCCCTCTCTCTAGATCCAATTCTTAATAGATTTTGCTGGGCCTTTATATAAGCTTTATATAAAGCATGTTTAAAATGCATGAATCTTAACTATACAGATCAGTGAATTATTGTGAAATATTTTTGGTTTGTTAATGTAATTTGAAAATTTTAATTTTTTCCCTTTTAGTCATTATACCTCCAAAATTCAATGTCTTTCTGTATAAAAAAACATAATTTTTGCTGAAACAATTTTACTGAAGCATCTCAGAGGCTTTGTGCTCTAAATAGCTGTGTCTGATGTATGAATACTTTTGAACTTACCAAGGAAAGAAAATGGTCTTTATTTGGAATTTCCAACAAAAGTTAATAAAATGGCCTACGGGGTGGTGCTTTCAGTTAATTGGCCACAGTCCAGGATTTGGTCCTCAGCATTTGTGAAAATCTGAAATGAAACTTGATGATAAATAAATAGAAATTAATTTACTAAGACTAACAAATGACCCAAATCAGAGCTGCGAAATGACTTGCTTCCCATTCACTGTCCCCTGATGAAGTAGCCCTTTCAGGTGACGGCTTCTTACTGTAGGGATGATTTGACTCCCATTAGTGCTCCCACTCTGTGTAGCTTCAGGCTTTAATATCTGCCTTGTTTGCTTTTCAAGGTAGCCAAAGTGAAAGTTCAAATTTTTGGTATAGACAAATGTCTTTAGGACAGAAATTGCTTCTCTCTTTATTCCCTGTTTCCAGAAATGTTACTCTGGTGTTTCCATCCTGTGATTTTATTGATTAAAAGTAAATAGATGTTACTTTTTTTCTTTAAGATTTTTCTGTGTTGTTTTCAACCTGAGGATTTGCTCAAGTAACCTAGAAGGCAATTATCAGAACTAAAAGAATTTCCTATAACTCCTTAATGCATTTTCTTTGAGGTCAAGTTTAAACTCAGAACTCAATACCTATTATATTTTATTTCCTTTATTTTATGGAGGAAACATCTGATGCTCATTAAAGGTTACATAGCAAATAAGTGGTAATATTGAGATTTGAATCTGCTGTACCCCTGTCCAGTCTTGAAACCTACATGCCTAACAAGTTCAGTGTACTGAGTAATTTTTTTTCCTGAGTTCTAGGACTTCTCTCTTTTAGAAAGCAATTATAATGACTTACTGTGCTTTTCTTCCTTGGTTTTTATCCCTCAGGGTCAAAACCTCCTAGCTCTTGGAAATGCGCATACATTTTCAGCTTCCTTCACAAGGACCTATCTTGTTTCTAATGTTACCTGACATGGTAAAAGGGACTTCTGTAGATACTTTTTTTTTTTAACTTTTTGTTGTTTTGAGGCAGTGTCTAGTTGCTAAGTTGCCCGGGCTGGCTTTGAATTTAAAATTCTGCTGCGTCAGTTACAGATTTTATACTGGATTGTAAGGACCGGTCCAGTGTAATCACGGGAGTTCACGAGAGAGCCAAGAGTTACAGAGAGAAGATGTGAAGGGCAATGCAGCGGTCACAGTGGAAAGAAGGTGCTAGGTTACTGGAGAAAGATGGGCAAAGGAGCCATAGAAACGAAGGCATCCTTTAGAAGTTAGAAAAGGCAAAGAAATGGTTTCTCCCCTAGATCCTTCAGAAGGAACACAGCCTTTTGAACAGTTTAGACTATGAGAGAATAAATTTGTGTTATGTTAAGTCACCAAGTTGGCAGTAATTTATTTAGTTTTGGTTTTGGTGACACGGTTTTATTATGTAGTTCAGGCTGGCCTTGAACTCACTATGTAGCCCAGGCTGTTCTTGAACTTGTGGCAGTCCTCCTGCCTCTGCCTCCTAAGTGCAGAAATTACGGGCATGTGCCACCACCTTGGCTCATGGTAATTTATCACAACAACAATAGAAAAGCAAATATACTGCACAACCATTTGCAGCAGCCCCTTTGGGCCGGTGCCCCCAGGCCAGTTTCTTCTGCCTGTGAATAGTTTTGTGTGATATACCTCCTTTAGCTCTACTTTTATCATCATTTTATCTATGTTTTGTAATAGTAAGATTTGGAAGGTGTTCCAGTCACTTATCTTGCCATTTGAGAAAGGAGTTTTCAGTCTCTTGGGTGCTTTCCCAAGGGATCTGTATGCAGGGGGAATGAAGAAGAAAAGTTACCATCGTTTTTCCTTTCTCCAATCATGATGTGTCTGTTCTTCAAGTGCAGCACTCAGATCTGAGCCTTAGTCAGAGGTGGCTGTTTTCTAAATGAGTAGAGACAAAGCTAAAGTTTTAATCAGAATACCAGTACATGGGTTTTTGTCTTCTCTGATGACAGAATATCTTTTCACTAGGCAGTGCTAGATATACAGGAACAGAATTTACCTCCCAGCCCCAATTATTGCTGCAACATTCTCTTATTATATATCATTGCTGCAGTCACACTTCTACAAAAAGACAATAGGAAATAACCTGCCTAATCTCATGTTAATTATCTTAGATCAACACTTTTTGTTTTGTTTTGTTTGAGACAGGGTCTTGCTATGTAGTTCAGGCTGACATCAAACTCAGTATGTAGCCCAGGCTGGCCCCGAACTCACAGCAATCCTCCTGCCTCAGCCTCCCCCACACCCTGCTAACTGATTATTATCGAGGCACTCCATTGTGGTAGCCTACATTACAGGATGGGAAATAGGTTTTATATCTTGTGCCAGTTGCAACTAATTGAAATAGCTGTTCATAATATGATATCTGGAGAATGATCCTGAGGTTCAGGGGGAAACACCCATGGTTGAATACTCATGTTTGCCTTACATAGGGGATTGGTGTCGGGCTGGCCTCATCGTCATGATGACTCTAATATTCATTCAGAAACGTTTGTTAAGCATCTTGTCTATACCAGGTATTCTGGTAGATGTTTTGACTAAAGATATAACTAAGACATGCTCCTGATTCCAGAGGAATTAGTGGTAGAGACATACACACATATACATAGCAAAATGTTACAGATGCTTGATAAATATCTATATAGAGTATATTAGAAACACAAAGGAGGAAATAGTTCATTCTACTGGGTAAGAAAAGTTCCCAGAAATAAATTAATGCTTATGCTGTCCTGAAAGGTGTGTAGATGTTAGTGTGAAATGTTGGGCATCAAAAATGGAAGAATGTAATTTGAAACAGTCATAACATGAACAAAAGCACATATACGAAATGATCTGGTGTTTACAGTATGTTTATGGTATGTTCAAGAAATGTATAGCTAGGAGAAAGAGAGGGAAAAGCACACAGAGAGAATATAATGAGAAAGAGGATGAGGTAGAGGCCCAATCGTGGAGAGCCCTGAATACTAAGAATAGTGAGGAGACACTTGGGGATTTTAAATAAGGTATTAAACAGAGTAAGATTTGAAGTTTCAAAAGATCCTGTGGGTGGAAGTGTTTTGTTTAGACTGGAGAAGACAGAACTGGCTGCAGGGAGATCAGTTAGGAAGCTGTTACAAAGGGATGCTGAAATCTGGGTTCAGGCAATTGAGAATGAAATGAGAATACATGTATACAAGAAATTAAGAACCCTGTCACTGACTGGGATACAAAGAGGCTCATGAGGAAGAAGGAATCTGGGGTGATTTCCAGTTGCTTTTCTGCCTTGGATATTTGAGAAGATTTTTGCCATTTCATAAGCTCAAGAATGCAGAATAAGGAGCAAATTCCCTCTGTAGTTATGAGGGAAAATAATAATTAATTCAATTTTGAGTACACAAAGTCTGAGGTACCTTTGGAATGTTCAGGTGGAGTTAGCCCACAGGCAGTCAGGAATTCAGAGGTAGAGATTTGAGAGTCATTGAGCACAGAGGCACTTTTAATTAAGTAAGGTATGAATGAGATTGCCCTGGGGGAGTTTGTGGAGTAAGATTAAGTGGGGGATGGGGGGCTGGGCAGAAGCACACCAGAAAACCTAAGCATTTCAAAGGAGGGCCAAGAAAGCTAAGAACAAGCAGAAGAAAGGAAAGGAAATACTGCATTCTAGTTGTGCCCTCTTGTGGTAGTCTGAGCATTTCCCAGAATAAATTTCCCCTCTCCTGGCTTCGGTCTTCCTGGTGCCTGCCCCATAATTCCAGTCTTACCCTACCTGTAAGACTGGAGCTACCAGGTCTTCTGGTGGTCATCTCTCAAGCACAAATCTTCCCTTTGATTTAAGAGCAATTTGTAACTCTTCTCTCCAAAACTTGCAAAAAGAATAAAAAGCAAACATGGCACACTTGAGGGTACATGTTTTTTCCTATTTTGTATTCTCCACAGCACCTTCTGATCTATTCTAATTGGCCTCATTCACTTCAGGAAATCCCAGTTCTCATCATAACCCTTCTTCTTATTACAGTAACTAATATATAAAACATAGAGCACGGATCTTGTATTGTAGTGACTTCCCCTCTTTCCACCACCAGCCTCAAATGAATATTTGAAGTAGCCAACTCTGAAATATGTAGCTATTTGATTTAGTTTTTATCTCAGTTCCAATCAATATGACCCTAAAATTACTTCTTGAGTTACTTATTTCAAATATTAGCTGCTGACTTTTGTTATAGTAGGTGAAGATTTAACTCTCACTTTTTTCCTGCCATTTGCCTTTTCTGTCCTTTTAATATTGCTATAGCATACTTTGTGGTTAGCAATAATGTTTATACTTTTATGATCGTGCAAACATTGTTCATTGAAGAGACAATGAATTGTGATCATACTTTTTTCTTATACACATTTGCATAATTTCTGTAGTTATACTTCCCTTTCAGCTGCATATTTTTTGTACTTCTGTCCTTAATTTTTCTGTTACACCTATCATACGTTTTCTTCTTTTTGTAATAAGCTCAAATAAGGCAGAGTATAGAAATCTTTCTAGAGCCTTCCATCCTTCAGTCTTATCTGAACTCTTTCTACCTCCCAATCCTAGAAACCTTTAGGATTTGCACTTTATCCCTGGTATTCTGAAATTTCACAATGATGTGTGGATTTTTGTTCATCTTTTGTCCTGGACACTTGGTAGATAGAATCTTCAAGTTTGTATATTGTTGTATGTTATTTTATTATTTCTTTGATAATGCACAGCTCCATAAGGACAGAATTTTATCTATTTATTTCTGTGCTACCAGTGACTAGAGTAGTGCTTGATAGACACTTATTTGTTAAATGAGTTATTTACATTTTAAATCATAAAAATAAAATAATGCCAGCAAAATCATGAACCAGGACAAGAAATGGAGTGTGTTCTGTACCTTGGGGCTACCCTATGGGTTCTTACCATCACACCATCCTATCTGCCTCCACCTAGATACAAAAACTACCCTGACTTTTGTATTAATAATACCCTTGATTGGCTTATATTTTATCATCTCTATGTATTTCTCCAAACAATATAGTTTTTAGTTTTGAAAAATAAATTGAGAAGGAAACATAAGCTTTGTTATATGAGAAAAGGATATTGTTCCTGTTAGATAAAATCTTCCAGGCAATAGGGGTTCTGAGTCAAAAACTGACTTCAATTTCTCTGAGAATTATAAAGCCATTTCTGGGATAATTAGTGAATGAGGTCATGAAATTTGGCGTTATACTGATGAAAATCTTATGTCTAATTTAATTTTGGGGAGTGATGCTGGGAATCAAACTCACAGCCTTGTGCTTGCTAGGCAAGCACTACCACTCAATCTCCAACCCCATATCTAATTTAATTTTTATTGGAGGTAACTTTGCTCTTTCTCTACTTCATTGAGGTGTAATTGGCAAATAAAAATTGTCTATATTCAAGATGTATAACATGGTATTTTGGTATCTATACATTGTGAATTGATTTCCACAATGAAGCTAATTAACATGCAGCTCACAGTTACTTGTGTGTGTGTGTCTGTGTGTGCGTGCATACACTGAGAATACCTAAAATCTACTGTCTTAGAGAATTTCAAGTATACATTATTACTAACTAGTCCTCCAGATGCTATTTTTTTGATGGAATGTTTTTTAAATAACGTTTGATTTCTATTAGTACATTTGCAGTATATAATGATTATATTCATTGTGGGGAGTTGGTACATGTACATGACACCTTAATTCTTTTTTTTTTTTTTTGTGACACCTTAATTCTTTTTACTTCCTCTTTCTCTCATGTAAGAGAAACCATGTGGTATTTATACTTGTGTGTCTCATTTATTTCACTTAATATTATGGTCTCAAGGTACATCCATTTTCCTACAAATGGCTCAAATTTTCCCTTCCTTATGGCAATGTAGTAATCTATTGTATATAAATACTACATTTTCTTTATCCATTTGTCTGTTGATGGACATACAGGCCACTTTCAAGATTTAGCTGTTATGAGTTGTGCTGCTGTAAATGTGGTTATACCTGTATCACTATAATATGATGTCTTTAACTCTTTTGGCCAAATACCTAGAAGGGGAATAGCTAGGTCAAATGGAGTTTCTATTTTTAGTTTTTTGAGGTAGCTCTATATTGATTTCCATAATGGTTGTACTAGATTACACTCCCACCAACAAAGTAACAGGGTTCCTTTTTCCCTGAAGCCTTGTTCATATTCGTTATTACTTGATTTCTTGATGATTGCCATCCTTTCTGGAGTAAGATAGAATTTCAGTGTTATTTTAATTTGCTTTTCTCTCGTGACCAGAGATGCTGAACATTTTTTCATGTATTTCTTGGCTATTTGTACTTCTTCTGAGAAATGTTTATTCATTTTTTTGAGTTCTTTGTATATTCTAGATATTAGTCCTCTGTCAGGTGTAGCTGGCAAAGTTTTTTTCCTTTCTGTAGGTTGTCTCTTCACTCTTGGTCGTTTCCTTTGCTCTGCAGGAGGAAATTTGATATCATCCCACTTGTTGATTCTTGATTTCATTTCTTCAACAGTTAGGATTCCATTTAAAAATTATTCATGTAAAAAAATAAAAAAAATTATTCATTTTAACTCAGGAGGCTGAGGCAGGATTGCCATGAGTTTGAGGCCAGCCTAGACTACATAGTGCAACCCTATCTCAAAAAAAAAAAAAATTATTCATTTTATAACTGAAAGTGTGCACCCAGACCAACATTTCCATCTTTCCCTCTCCTGCTGACCCCAGATAACCACCCATATACTATTTTTATGAGTTCAGCGTCTTTTAGATTCTACATACAAGCGAGATCATGTAGTATTTGTCTTCCTGGATTGTTTCTTAAACATGTGCACTTAGCATACTTCTTAAGCACATATATATATATATATATATATATATATATATATATATATATATATTTTTTTTTTTTTTGTGGTGCCAGGGATCGAACTCAGGGCCTTGTGCTTGCAAGGCAAGCACTCTAATCACTGAGCTAAATCCCCAGCCCGAGCATATATATTTAGCATAATATTCTCTAGGTTCATCCATATTGTTGGAAGTGTCAAGATTTCCTTCTTTTTTAAGGCTAAATAGTATTCCACTGTATATAGACTTCAATTTTTTTTTACATTAGTAAACAATTTAGAATTTATTTGGAAAGTAGGAAATAAAAAGCATTATTCTAACATTTATTTAAAATATTAGCAAAATTAGAAAAAGTTAAACTACAGAAAAGGCAGATACCGAAATTGGCTTAATGGCTGTATAATACAAACAAGCAAAACCCAAGTTTCTTTCATGCAAATAAGCACTAAAGAAAATAGTACAGGGCTGGGGACTTAGCTCAGTGGTTAGAGTGCTTGCCTTGCAAGCACAAGGCCCTGAGTTCCATCCCCAGCACCAAAAAGGAAAAAAAAGAAAATAGTACAGGAATCTTTACAGAACAGGCCACAACTAATATGTAAAAAATTTACATAAGAAACTGTACAGAAAAGGAAAAATAAATTAGGTAGTTTACAAGAAATGTTTTACAGGTTACATAGGATGTAACTTAGTTTATTATGCATAAAATTTGTAGGACATCATACCTTTTTTTACATCACAGATTCAGTGTTAGAAAAATTCAGATACAACAAAGCTCAGATCTGACAAGAATAATGCAACAGAGTAAGGAAACAAATGGAAAAGGTGCATGTAAAATTAACCCCCAATTTAAAAGATTTCTAGACTGGGATGTAAAAACATCTTTTAGACATGATTTGGTCAGTAACTGGGCAGAATTCATTCAACTTCAGTTAAAATGTCAGTTTTGCTGTAGTTCAAATAAAAGGTAAATGTACACAATGTATAAAAATGATAAAAACTGGGACTGGGGATTTAGCTCAGTGGTTAGAGTGCTTGCATAGCAAGCGCGGGGCCCTGAGTTCAATCTCCAGGACCAAAAAAAAAAAAAAGATAAAAACCATTTTAACCTCACTTATATCTTAATACCATTAATTATATACTTGGAACAAGGAGACTAGAGATATTGGTGTTAGGTACAGTTATCTTTTTCTTCTAAATGCTGAAAATTAAAAGAGGCCACTAAGAAAAAGATGGCATATTTCAAACTGCCTTAATATTTGTGATAACTACTGATTGAAATGGTATGATATCCAGATGAAATTCAGATACATGATGCAAAGTTAAGATAATCAAACCATTTTAACTTACATATACTTTACTATTTATATAAAGTATACATAAACAATATGTATACAAAACAAAATAGCACAAAAATATCCTAAAATTGAATTAGTTGCATATTTATACAACTCAATCTTTTATTTTTATCCTCATTCATGGTTGAAAAATAACATTCCTCATTAGTTATTTTAAATTAAAATTAGTGGCAGTTGCAGCAAAAGACAAAATCAAAAGGAAGAGTAATTTTTTGACTACAAAAGGAGCTGGAATAGTTTTTAGGTTTTCCTAAAATCAATTTTCCTCGAACACATCATTCAAAACTAAATTTAGTATCTGAAATTCCAGTATCAGTTCATTACTAAATTTTAAATACATAGTAAGTAGGAATGTCAGGCAACTGGTTATTCCTAGATAATCCTAAGGAAAAAGTATTTTAGGTCTTTAAAATATTTGATAGACTACAATTTCTTTATCCATTCATCTATCAGTGGACAGGTCGTCTTCGTATCATGAAAAGTTGCAAACAGTGCTGCATTGAATAAGGGAGTTCAGATGTCTCTTCAAGATACTGATTTTATTTCCTTTGGATATATACTCAAAAGTGGAATTGCTGGATTACATGGTAGTTCTATTTTTAATATTTCAAGGAACTTTCTTCCATACTGTTTTCCCACCAACTGTATCTGAGTTCCCCTTTCTCAACAGTCTTGCCTTTGTTTGTTACCTTTTGACATTTTGATAACAGCCATCCTAAGAGGTATAAAATAATCTCATCGGGGGTTTTAATTTACATTTCTGTGGAGCACCTTTTCTTATCTTCTTTGTAGAAATGTCTGTTCAGGTCCTTAGCCCAATTTGTTGTTGTTGTTGTTGTTTCTTTCTCAACAAACAGACAAGCACAGTGTTTAAGTTTATATGCAAGGGCTCACAAGCCAGCATAAGGCTAGTTAGTTAGCAAAGGGAAAAATGAAAGCTAAAATAACTTTTCGATGTAAATCCCCACATAACCTGTTGTTAACAAAAGCATCCTATCAGACTAAATTCTAATTTTCTTAACAAAGTTTTTTTTAAACCTTAAGAATTTGCTCACTTTATATTCATATATTCAGTTACTTTTTAATAAGGCTTCCATGATATCTGGATGAATGCTTAAATTTCTCCATATAAAGGCTTGCTACCCACCCTCATCAGAGAGTTCTTTGGTTATGCCCTCCTTGGATTTAATAGTGTAACTGAGGAACACAGATCACTTTTGTACCTGCTCTTCACCATTCTGGTTAGTTATCACCTACTATATTACACCCATTCAGAATTTGATCCCTAGTCCAGGGAAACCAGGACTTTAGGGGTAGTGACAATACAGTTGTTTTTTTTTTTTTTTTTTAGACCTGAGCTTGTTACCAGTGTTTGTCTTAAGTGCTAATCAAAAACAAATACTACCCTGAAACCTCTCTGTGCTAAAACACGAATGAAACATTCTTCAGTGAAGAGAATTTATGTGATTTCAGTGGTCCATCATGTGGGAGTTGTAAGGGGTCAATAAATAACATGCATTTTCCTTGGCTAAGTTCAGAAGCAGTTGAAATTAAAAGACATAGGAATCAAATAAATGGAGAACAAAACATCTTCATTACTGATAAAGCTCATCAGAGAAAATGGTTTAGTGTGGATTTCCAAAACTGGACCACAAAATTAAGTATATTTACACGATCAGAAGCAGTACTGAAGAACCATAAAACTACAAGCCAGAAGTGAGCCCTTTATTGTCTGGCAAAGAGCCAGCTGAATGCGTGTTCTTAATAAGCGTGTAGACTCCTGGGAGAAAAGCAGAGGGCAAGGGTCTGAGCCAAGCATACCCAGATGGTTCTTCCAGATATTCTTGTCCTATAACTCATTCTTTCTCCTTTGGACAGAAAAGCAGGAGTGTTCGTCTGTTTGAAGTTTGTCCCCCTGGAAATATGAGAAGTAAGATTAAGTGTTCCCTCTAACAATGCTCAGTGATATATTCAGTATTGCCATTTGCTTGAACCTGTCTGGCTCTTCAGGACCAAAAATACCACAATTTTACTGTAATGATAAAGATATTAAGATATTTTAAGAAGACTCATGTAGTACAAATAGCTCAGCTGCAGAGTACCACATGAATGACATATCAACAACATATTTTTTTAAACTTCATCTAAATGGTATAACAAAGCATGAAGACATGCTTCTTAAAGGCAAGTGTACTGGAAGGAATCCATTCATCACCATCTATTAAGTGGGAACAGTAAACACTGTGCCTTTCGTGTATATGTTCCTCTGCTCAACACCTGTTAGGACTCTGAAATGAGGCTACAAAGGAGAAATTGATCAGTTGTATCTGGGTTAATGTAAGACCTACATAACAGGAAAATTGTGTGTGTGTGTGGTGTGTGTGTACATGCACACGTGCATGTGAGAGAGAGACAGACAGATACAGACTGAAAGGAAGAGAAAAGGGGAGAGTAGGAGAAAGAAGAGAAAAGATGAGAGAGGAAATGAGAATGCAATTGCATGGCATGGGCATCACAGCTATAAAATTCTGGGTAAATCTAGGCCATGTGTTTGATGGGGGAAAGATGGGGGAAATATTGTGTGACAGCGAGGTAGTGTGGGCAAGGTGATAATGGTGGCAGTGTGATCGGTGTGAATAATGCTGGAGAATGAAATCACTGGAGTTAACGAAGGCCAAGACAATTTGACAGTGACAGAAAGACAACAGTGTATGTGATAGTGGTAGTTATTATCACAGTGTATATAGTACTGTGGAAAATGAAAATTCTGTGTACATACAGAGAATGCGAAAGCATGTGAGAGAATGGGGAGGGTCACAGTGATAGTTGAACTCTGGGATCATTGTGTGCAAATGGATGGGGCATTTTGCAAAACTGGAGGATGTAGGAAGTGGGTGGAGTGGGGAAGGTAATGTGGAAGACAGGGACTTGATGGGAGATGATAAGGTTAGTGTGTTTATGTGTATAATACTAGGGGAAGAGAATGTGTGTGAGCACAGATGGATACAGTGAGCATGTGTGATCACAAGGACCAAAAAGTGTACAATGATTTGGAGTGTAGAAATCATGAGTGTCTGAGTAGAGTGTTGAATGAAATGTGTGATGGGAAATGAATAGTTTCTGAGCACCATTGAGGAATAGGGAAAGCATTTGTGTGAGAGCAGAATGGATATGGGTATTGGTATAAGTGTGTATGATATGGAGAGGGCATGAGAATATGTGAAAGGAGTTTTAGAGATTTTTTTTTTTTTTGACAGAATCTTGCTATGTAATTCAGGCTGGCCTTGGAGGATGTTTTTATAGTGGGTTTTATAGTGTGATATGGGCTGTGGATATGGTAGTGAATCCCTGTGACAGTGTAGGAATTGAATGATCATAAGTGTGACTGTGTGTGATGATGGAGGTTAATTAAAACCAGTTATATTTGACATTGTGTGGCATGGGCACTGAATCTGTTAGAGTCTAAGGATACCGTGTGTGTGATAGTACAGAATAGGCCACTGTGTATAATTGTGAAAATGAGAGTGAAAGAGGCAGTGTGTATGTGGGATTGATGGGTAAAGTGTGAGTGTAATAGAGAATTTAGACTGTGTTGATCGTAATTCATAAATTTTCACAATCTTTAATATGAGGGAATAAAGTGAAATGAGATAGTTTGTTACAGACTTGTATGTATGTATGCATGTACATGTGCATGAAAGAGAGATTGAGAGAAATATCGAGGAACATTTTGTGTTTTGTTATGGGTACTTGGAATTGTATTTGTCTATCAGTAACAAAGATCTGAAAATGAGATGCATAAAATGATCAGGTGATAATTTTTCTCTTTAAAAACAAGTTTAGTGGTAGGAAGTCCAGGACTTCCAGGATTTTATCAATGTATCAGGCCCTTCTAATTTTTCTCTTTTTTGTTCTTTATTGTACATGCTGTCCATGGCATGTAGCTACCATCTTCCATCTGCCTCATGGTTGCAGGATGCCTGCTCCAATTGTAGCTATCATTTCTATCTTCCAGGTAGGAAGAATGAGGCCGAGGAGTGGGCAGAATTAATTACATCTAAAAAAAAAAGAATTAATTACCTCTTCAGTAGAATTAGTCTCCTTTTTGTGGCACTTTCCCCAAAATCTTATCCAATGACCTCCACCTCTATCCTGTTGGGTACAACTGTGACAATGTCTGCAACTAGGAGCATTGTAGCAAATACCAAATTTTATTTAATGAGGAAGGAGTAATGTTGTAGGATATAGCCAGAGGAGAAGAAGTTGCAGCTATGGGGGAGAGAATGTAATTAACAGATCAAAATCCCAGAGGTGATGAATACACATGGGATGCAGGTCAAAGGGACACCATATGACTAGTATAGTGTGACTCGCTGGGGATGTGGTAAGCAAAAACAGATACGCTGTCTGTCTTCGTGGAGCTTCCTGTCTTGTGAAGAAGATAGATGTTGATCTCAAACCCAAATATTTGTGATGTTGCCACTTTGATAGGTTCAGTGGAGGGCAAGTACATGGTGAGGCAGGTATGTAGTCCTGGCTACTCAGGAGGATGAGGCAGGAGAATTGCTTGAGCCTGGGCATTCAAGACTGCCCTGGGCAACTTAGTGAGACCTTGTATCTAAAAATAGATAAAAAATAAAGAGGGATTGACCCAGGGAGATAAAGTAAGGAGGAAATGATGATGGAGATGAAACCTGAAGACATATGGAGAACTGAGTGGTCTAAGGGTAATGGGGGAATAAGGGGTATACCTGGAAGAGGAACTAGGATGAAGAAAGGCACTTTTGCTCTGTTTGCTTTTAAATTTTATTTTATTTCACTTGAAGTATTTCTGTTGTTATGCCTTAAAGTTTACTAATCTTTAGCAGTTAATTCCATCTAGTGTATTTTCATCTTAAATATTACTGTTTTTAATCTCTAGATAATATGATTTGAACCTTATTATATATATCACATGTCTTAATGTGATTATTTTTCCTGTGGTTTTTTGGAGATATGGAATATATTTATAATTTTTAATGTACTTACCTGTAAATATAACATGTGTGTAAGTTTTAAGTTGGTTTGTATTAAATTTTCTTTTTATGGTGGGTCTCATTTTTCTGCTGCTTCTCATTCTGGGTTTTTTTTTTGGAGGAGGGTGCTAGGGATCGAACTCAGGGCCTTGCCTTTGCTAGGCAAGTGCTCTACCACTGAGCTCTGGTTAGTTTTTATTGGGTGCCAGGCATGATGAATTTTACCTTTTGGTATAAATTTTTGGTGAAGTTTCACCTTTGGTGCTAGATATTCTTGTGCAAATCTTCCTCAACTTTGTTGTGAAATGCATTTATTTGGAAGCAGTTAGATCTTTTTAGGTCTTGCTTTTAAGCTTTGTTACACAGGACCACAGCGCAGTTTTGCCTAAAGCCTATTAGCAGGACCACTGAGGCAAGGCCCATCTGAATACTCCATGCCACATAAGTTATGAGGTTTTCTTTTTCAGCTGGTGGGAACTGGCATAGTCCTCATACCTGTTTGAGTTTCTGAAACTTGTCCCCCCAAATCCTTTTGATACTTGTTTCCTCTAATCCTCTCAGGTGGTTCTTTCTTCAGCCTCTGGTAATTCTCTTCTGTGTACTCACTGATCAGTACTCTGCTGAATACTTGGTGGCAATCCCAGTATAGCTCTCTCTATTTTGGTATTCTGTGTACTCTAGCAACCTTGCTCTTTTAGTCTCTCATCTTGGGCACCTCATTCAGGGAATGCTTTGGACTACTTTCTACTTTATTGCTCCATGAACTGGAACCTCTCAAGCAATAAGGGCTCACCTGGTTTTCCCCTGTCCTTCAAGGATCATGGTTTTTTATTGCCTGATGTCCAGTGTTTTGAAAGCATCACTGTTTCATATTTTTAGTGTGTGAGGTTGGAGGGCAAATCCAGTGGTGGTTCCCTGTGAGATAATTCTTTTCTTTTGCATTTGTTTGACCTTCTGTCTGCTGCCAAGTATCAGATAATGAGACAGTTGTATCAGTGACAGTTGTGTCTGTTATCAGATGAGAAGAGTCTGAGGACCAGAAACTGAGTTAAAATCAAGGATTTGAGGAAGAATTTGGATCACAGGGTGCGTGGCAACATATTCCAAGGATAGCTCTTCATGACTCAGATCTTGAGAAGCTTCTGAGTATAAAGGCAAGTTAGAAAGGCAAATTGACTTCCTTTCAAAGGATACAAGATGTTTAAGGTTTGAGATAGACACAAGATTAGTTCCCTGCCAGAGACATTCCAGAAGTACAGTAAGTATTACAATTATTGTATTCTAATCTCAGATACTATCCTACATGAGAGTGAAAGTCTCATAGGACAGGCAGGTCATGGTGTGGAACATGAGTTGCAACCCAATTTCAGAGATTTTAAATCACCCCAAAAGGCCATCGTGGTGAGAAAATATATGTGAAAAGCATTGAAGAACTTTTAGCCAAGTTTCAGATCTTCACCATTCATCTGCAGAGACAAACCTTGAGTATAGTGATCATGGATGATCTTTTAACCAGAGTTTAAATGTTACTCATTAAATAAATAGTGAAGAGAAGCCATAAGAATGTAGTCAATGTAGAAAAACCTTTGGAACAAGTCAAACCTCAGTCAAGCATCAGAAAATACTTGAATACTCAAAATTTAAAGTGTCCCTTTTTTCTTCTCTCATGTAGGCCTCCCCAGTTTCTGTAAGTGATTTCTATAGATCCCTCTTCACATGGCTTGGGTGAGGGAGTCACATGCCCCTTTTCTTAAGGAGAAAACTACTGAGAAAGTGTAGATATTTTTTAAACACTAAATACACATTTCTGAATTGCTTTCCAGAAAAAGGAATATTTATTTCACTTTTAGATAGTACCAACTATAGAAATGATCCCTGAAAGTATAGCCTTTCACTTTTAGATAGTAAAGGACATCCGTACCCTTAAAAAAAGTGAAAAAGAAATTAATGGTGTACATTTTTTTCCTAGATCAAGAATTTGTAAACAAGACTAAGAGACATCACCAACTGAAAACATATGCTACTTGCAACAGATATAATATGTATGCAGTTAATATCCTTAACATTCAAAGAACTTTCACAATACACAGACAAATGACTAATAAACACACAAAAGGCATTCTCCTTCATTAATAATAAAGGAAATATAATTTAAATCAAATATGTTTTGTCTTTCAAGCTGGAAAAGGTAGTTTTAAACAGATGTTCATTAAGAGTACACGAGGGGCGCTGGGGATTTAGCTTAGCAGTTAGAGCACTTGCCTTGCAAGCACAAGACCTTGGAGTTCAATCCACAGCACCAAAAAAAAAAAAAAATACTTGAGAACTCTTCTGCATTGTTACTGTTGACGAAAACCTTTCTTGAAAGCATTTTGGTGTTATTGAATAGCAGCCTTGAAGTAGTTCTTAGCCCTTCGGCCTAGTTCTTACCCCTTTGATCAGAAATTCCATTTCTGATAATACATCACAAGGAAATAATTGGAGATATGCACAGAGGTTTGTGGGGGTAAAGATGACCACAATGATAACCTAATGAACAAAAATAAATGAAAACATTTTTGTTAGTCTAGTAGGTAGATGTTATTATAAAGAAGTGTGCATGATAGAACATTGTGATCTGTATATGAGTCTCAGATGATATGTATTCTTATAATTGCGAATGTGCAAGTGTGTGTGTGTGTGTGTGTGTGTGCGTGTGATGGAATTGAAAAATGCTATTTCCCCAACAGTTTTTAGAGATCTTTGTTTCGTAAAAGGAAATCTAGAAATGTCATAAACTGGAATTTTTGATTGCTATTCTGAGCCCAGCTACATATGTAATAATTGTTAATGCTCCATGATTCTCAAATTAATCGGTTTGTATGCTTTATACTCATGTTGAAAATTGAGAACACTTACAATGCTAAATCAAATTCCAGGTATCTTGAGAGCATTCAAATGAATCATAAGATTTTTTGGTGCAATGAAAGAGGAGCTCTGTGTTACAAGAGGCCATGGCCCACATGGCAGGATCATACAGTGAGATAGCAGGCAACACCCCCAGTCTGCACTGACGTCCTACCTGCAGGCTTCCTCTTTTGTCTCTTTCGATAACCTTCTGTGTATTCATGGAATGTCCTTTGCTATAATATAACTGTTTAAGGTGTATTCTATATAAGTCTATGCCAAATATATATTTGGCGTAACATTAATATGTTGTTTTTGCCTATTCTTGTGATATAAATTGGTACTAAAAATCTAGCAAATTTTATTAAAATCGTGTATGACTGGACTCTGTTCTTTACATTAAATTGGAATCTATTAGTCCCTGAAAGCAGGTAATACAAATGATTTTACTCATCATTATTTCCCCAGCACTTATATTAATGTGTTATCACCTCATAGACATACTTTTAAAATGTTTTAAAGTCTTCTGCATATGTAAGTAAAGAAGAGGAAGTCAAGTTGGTTTTAAGTCCAAAAAGTATGGAAGAGGGATTTAAGAATTCTAAAGTTATTAATTTTGAGGGCACCATAAATAATGTTTTATGTTTGGGCCTCAGTGTAAATTTTCCGTGTAGAAGTGTTCCTTTTTTCTCCACAGTCTCACTAGCTTTTTTTTTTTTTTTTATGTTCGGGCCTCAGTGTACATTTTCAATGTACAGATTTCAAGAATGAGTCATTGTTTCATATGATTATCCTTTTGTTTAGTTACGAAGAAGTGTTATATCTCATGCTATGATTTATTATATTTTCTTGAAAAGTTGGTAAATTGTGACTTGTATATTATTCTTTTTACAATATACAGTGACACTTTAATCTGAAGTAATGTTTTACCATAAAAGTACCATGTCTGATTTAACACATCTTTTTTTTTCTTTCCTATTTTTTTATTAGTATGCATTTGCAATACATAAGGAGCGTTCATTTGGGGGAATTGGCACATATACATATCTCATCTTATTTTCACTTCTCCTTCCCCTCCCTGCCCTCTTGTCACCCCCATTCCCAGCACTCTTTTGCATCTCCACAAAGTCTACTTCCATATTTCCTATTAGCAATCTTTTATTTCACTCTTTAAATTATTTATATTTTGGTTTTGCTTTAGGGGAAACCATGTGATATTTAACCTTCTGTGTCTGGTTGATGAGGATATAGGCCACTTCCAAGATTTAGCTATTATGAGTTGTGCCGGAATAAACATGGGTATGCATGTATCACTGTAATATGATGTCTTTAACTCTTTCTGGAAGACACCCAAAAGAGGTATAGCTGGGTCAAAGGGAATTTCTATTTTTAATGTTTTGAGGAATCTCTGTACTGATTACCATAGTGGTTGTACAAGTTTACATTCCCACCAGCAATGTAGAAGTGTTCCTTTTTTCTCCACAGTCTCACTAGCTTTTTTTGTTTTTTGAGTTTTTGGTGATAGCCATCTTTCTGTAATATCATTGTTGTTTTGATTTTTATTTGTCTAATGGCCAAAAGAAGCTGAACATTTTTTTCATGTTTTTATTGGCTATTTGTACTTCTGAAAAGTGTCTATTCATTTCATTTGCCCATTTTTTGATTGAGTCTTTTATTTGGGGGTCTAATATTTTTAGGTTCTAATATTTTTAGTTCTCTCTGAGGAGTAGCTGGCAAAAATATTTTTTCCACCCTGATAGTTTCTTTTCACTTTTGTTTTCTTTGCTGTGCAACTTTTTAATTTGATTAATACCATTTGTTAATTCTTTCTATTATTTCTGTGCAATTGGGGTTATGTTCAGGAAGCCCTTGCCTATGTCTATATCTTTTAAGAATTTTACCTATTTTATCTACCAGCAGATTCAGTGTTTCCGTTTTAATATATATGTCTTTGATTCATTTTGATTTGATTTTAGTACAAGGTCTTTCACTTCCTTGGTTAGGTTATTTCCTAGGTATTTAATTTTTTTTTTGAGGTTACCATGAATGGAATTGTTTGTCTGATTTCTTTCTCATTGGGTACATTCTTGATATATAGGAATGCTACTGATATCTGTGTATTGATTTTGCATCCTGCCACTTTGATGAATTTGTTCATTAGTTCAAGCATCTTCTTGTGGAGTTTTTTAGGTCTTCTGTGTTATCTGTGAGTAAGGATACTTTGACTTTTTCCTTTTCTATTTGTGTCCCATTTATTTCATTCTCTTTTCCAATTGCTTTGGCTAAAGTTTCAAGTACCTTATTGAACAAGAGTGGTGAGAGTGGACATCCTTGTCTTATTCCTGATTTTGGAGGGAATGCTTTCCGTTTTTCCCCAGTTAGTGTAATGTTGTTGGCTGTGGGTTTGTCATAAACTGATTTTATCAGTTTGAGATAAAGTCCTTTTGTACCTATTTTTGTCAGTTTTTAAAATAATTATGAATGGTTGGATATTGGCTTTTGTTAAAGGATTTTTCTACATGGATCGAGGTAATCATGTCGTTTTTACCTTTGCTTCTGTTTATGCGATGTATTACATTTATTGATTTATGTACCATGAACCATCCTTGCATCCTTGGGATGATCGTTTCATTAATCTCTTGCATTCTGATTACAAGTATCTTTTTGAGGATTCTTGTATCTGTCTTCATTAAGGAAAACGGCTTACTATTTTCTTTTTATATTAAGTTCTTTTTTGCTTCTTATGAGGGTAATGCTAGTTTCAGGAATGAGTTTGGCAGTGTTCCTTTCCTTTTGTTTTCATGAAAGAATTTGAGGAGTGTTATATCCTCCCTGAAGTTCTAGTAAAAACTTATTTGGGTCCTGGGCTTTTCTTAGTTTGTAGCGTTTTTATTGTTTCCTCTCTTTCATTGCTTTTTACTGGTCTATTGTTTTTATGTCTTCTTTGGTCAATTTTGGTAATTCATATGTGTCTAAGATTTTATTCTAGATTCTACAAGTTATTGAAGTGTAAATTTTTGAAATATCGTACACCTCCAAAATTCCTGGAGGTTGTGTTCCTAGAGTACCCCCGAATTGTGAAAAAACCATGAATTTCAGATATGGTTAGAAAAGTGCCTATAAATGCCTATTTTTATATTTTAAACCCTAAATATGCTGTGTCTCCCACAGTTATGTAATTTAGTAAAATACTGTATTAATAAAGCCTTAGCAGGTGCAGGGCATTTTGGATTTTAGGACTTTAAGAAGAACAAAACCGAGAATACTTGTGATAGCTATAGGTGATACAGCAACCTGTTATGATGTGAGAATCCTGGTGCACCAGCCAAGATGGGTTACAAGGCAGCAGCCAGTCAAGCAGCAGGGAGAACTGAATAATGCTCTTGGATTGGCTACTTGCAAACCTCCCACCAAAGAAACAATTGCAGAGGATATTTGTGGTTTCCAAGAAATTGTGGGGGTCATTAGGTTCTAAAGAAAAATCCATGAACACCTTGAGGCCATGAACTCTGACCCACAACTTCTGAAGGGTATACTGTAGTTTCTTGCAATCCTTTGGATTTTGTCAGTATCTGTTGTGATCTTGCCCTTTTCATTTCTAATTGCATTGGTGTGATTCTTTGTAATAAGTTTGGCTAAGGGTTTATCAATCTGTTTGTCCTTTCAAAGAACAAACTTCTTTTTTTAATCCTTTGTATTTTTTTTTTGGTAGGTTGAATTTCATTAATTTCCACTCTGATCTGTATGATTTCTTTCCTTCTAGTAGTTTCAGAATTGTATTGTTAATTTTCTTCCAGGACCTTGATATGCATCGTTAGGTTATTTATTTGAAATCATTCTATTCTTTTAATGTGAGCTTTCATTGCTATAACTTACCGCCTTAGAACTACTTTTGTTGAATCCCATAGGTTTTGGTATGTTGTGCTTCCATTGTCATTTGATTTTAGCAACTTTTAAATTTCTTCCCTGATTTTTTTCTGTGATCTATTGTTTATTCAAGAGTGCATCATTTAATTTCCATTTGTTTGCATAGTCTCTGGTTTTCTTTTGCTGATGATTGTTTCTAGTTTTATTTTGCTGTGGTCCTATAGTCTGCAAAAGACTATTTCCATTCCTTTATATTTATTTAAACATACTTTATGACCTAAGATATGGTCTATTTTGGAAAAAAAATCTGCATGCTGCTCAGAAGAATGCGTATTTTGCCCTTGTTGGATGAAACACTGCAGATATCTGTAAAGTCCATTTGTTCAGTGGTAAAGTTTAAGTCTGATGTTTGTTGATTTTTTTTTTTTTCCTGTCTGGTTGACCTATTTGTGAGAATAGGGTATGGAAGACCTTCACTGTGATTTATATTAGTGTCTATCTGTCCTTTTATGTCCAGTAGTTTTTGTTTTATAAATTCAGGTATCCCAACATTTGGTGCATTTCCTGTTGAGTTTTCCCTTTACTAGTATGTAGTGGCCTTGTTTGTCTCTTCTGAATGGTTTTAGCTTGAAGTCTGCTTTGTCTGAGAATAGAATAGCTACTACTTGATTTTGGGCTCCAGTTACATGGAGTATCATTTCTCATCTTTGACTTTCAGTGTATGTGTTTCTTTGTAGATGTAGTGTGCCTCCTGCAGACAACATATGGTTGGATTTTATTTGTTGATCCAGTGCGTGTCTTTTGACTGAGGAGTTAAGAACATTGACACTGAGAATTATTGAAAGGTATTAGAGAATCCTGTCATCGCATTGTTTTACTTTGAGCTGTTTGGTGCTGGTGGCTTCTGTGTCTCTCTCAGATTCCCTTACGTATTTTCTGCAATGCTGGTTTTAGTGGTCATAAATTTCTTTAGGGTTCCTTTGTAATTGAAAGTCTTTATTTCTCCATCATATTGAAGGATAATTTTTGCAAGGTATGTAAGTCTGGGTTGACAATTGTTTTCTTTTAGAATTTGAAATACTTTACTCCAAGCTCTTTTGGACTTTAAGGTTTGTTCTGAGCAATCTGTTACCCTGATAGGCTTGCCTTCATAGGTTACTTGCTGTTGTGTTTTTTGTTTTGTTTTGTTTTTTTCCGCTTAACTGTTTTTGGTATTATCTTTTCATGCTGAATTTCTGGAATTTTGATGTGTCATGAAGAGGTTCTTTCCTGGTTGTGGCTATTTGGGGCTCTCTATGCCTCATTTAGGCATAAGAAAATTGTTTTTCCCCCTAGATTTGGAAAATTTTCTATGATTTCAGTGAATAAAGTTTTGCACCTTTTTAATTGTCTTCTAATCTTGCCTTTGCTCCTGTAATTCTTAGGTTTTTAAAAACTTTTTTTTTTTGAGTCATCTAGTAGCTGTTGAATCCATCTTCCATGGTATTTTCTTTTTAGGGTATCATTGAATACATGATCTATTACATCAACTGTGTCTTCAAGTTATGACACTCCTCATTTTGGTCGTAACTGCTTCATACACCTTCAATTGAATTTTTCATATCTTGGATTTCCACTTGACTTCTTTTCGTAATTACTAATTTGTTACTAAAAGGGTCATTCATATCTTGTATTGTCTTAATTCAATCAGCTTATTGTTTGTGGCTTCTTTTAGCTCTCTGAGCATTTTATTAACTCCTTTATTGGGTAATTTAAGCCCTCTATAAGCTCACTACACTTGTTATGAATTTGCTTGTTTCTTTCTTCTTTGATCTCTTCAAACATTTGACCATTTGGTTTTCGAGTTCTTTGCCTGTAACTTCCTTTACTTCACTGCCCATGAGAACAGCTTTTTTGGAGGTAAGGGTTTTCGGAGACATCTTCTTGCCTTGTTTTCTTATGTTTCTTTTTTGTTTTTGTGCTAAGTGTTGGAGATCAGTTAGAATAGAAAAACTCTGTTGCTACTGTGGAAATCACTTTCATTAATATATCACTCTCTGTGATGCGACCTTACCTGTACTTATATTTTGGTGTTTATACAACTCTTCAACCCACTCAACATAATAATATCAGTCCTGGTCACTGCATTGCAAGGAGAGAACAATTGTTGGTTATATTAGCATCTACAGAACCAACTATATATCAGTCATATAATTAATAATCTGTTTTAACAATTTCATACTTGTTTTTAAGAACCCAGGAAAACAACTAATGAGTGCTGATGACAAGTAGGCTGGGATGTAGAGGATGAGGGAACGAGTGGAAGAACATAATTCAGAAGGGAAGAAGAAAACAGAGATAACAGCAAGTAAAAGTTGGAAAAGAGATAGGACTTTGGTGTTTTTATATCTGGAATAGAGGTTAGACAGGGAGTTTGAGAAGTTATTTATGGAGGTGGGGAAAAGGAAGAAGAGGGAGAGGAGGTATATCGGGGGAACTATAACAGGGTTGGAACCAATTAATAAGCTGAGAGAAAGCTTGTGTTTGAATCCTCTGTGCACAATTTTTGGTAGGAGTTGACCTAATATGACCACAAAGATACTATTTAAAGCACTAAGCAATTCTTATTCTGTTTCATGTGTACAAACCCTTCATATATGAAAAAGATGAAAGAGGAAAAAGGAAAAAAAAGAGGGGAGTAAAACCCCACAAAAAGACATGAAAGAGTCCTTTCCAGGACTGCTCAGCTTGCACCTCACTCCGTCTGCAGGCAGAACTCTATTAGGTTTAGGTTTCCCTCCTGTGGTTGTGACTAGCTGGATGGTTTCATCTCTGTCCTATGATCAGACGCCTTCCATTGTTGGGGAAGGGCTGGGACTGGTCCCTCTAATGACCTCTGTGTGGCAGGGTGGGGGAGGGGGTGTTCAACCCCTGACTTCTGTCCATGGTGATCCCTGCAGCTGTTTATCCATGCTGCTCTGGGAGAGTGCACCTTGCCACTGCCACTAACCCCACTGCTCCTATCATTCTGCCAGCTACAAATTCGTCTGGTGCCTGTCATACTCCCTGTCCATACTTCTCATGGATTCTCCATCCAGCCTGCAATTCAGTGGCACTGAGAATTCAGCAGGGGAAAGCCCTTCCACCTGGGCCTCAGTAGAGCCAGTGGGAGGGAGACCATATGTGCTCCTGGCTGAGCAGTTTTTAGTGGGCAGTGGAATGGATCCTGTGACAGCCCTGAGCCTCTTCTACATTGCCAGATCACCCCGGTCCCAGCCACTCCACACCCCTGTCTGTTTTCCTGGTCCCTATCCAGAACCAAACCTTTGTTTTTTCTGTCTCAAGGGCTCCTCAGTCCTAAGTCAGTCACTATCCTCTGATTTATTTCCTGGCTGGGGCTTTCCTTAATCTCTAATCTGAAGGTTCTCTCTCCTGTGGATATCTTGGTCACTGGGCTCTGTTTCCCAGTGTGAAAGAGGTAAGACAGGTGGGCACAGGGCACTGAGTACTCATCTGTGTTGGAATCACAGCCACTTAGCCACTACTGTTTTCCTTGGTTTGTCCCTCAACTTCTTCCCTCAGGGTTTTGATACTTTCCCACAGTGACTTATTTGCTGGAACTGAGCTGTAAGCAGTGCGGGGATTGAGAAACAACCCTCCTTTTTTCTCCCAACACTCCTGATACTGGGTATAGAACTGGGTATAGAACCTTCAGATTGCTTTCCTGTGCCTAGGGTTTTTGTTTGCTCCCATTCGCAAGTTTCCTGGCAAGCATCCTCTGACTGTCCTGCAAGTGCTCCTACCTCTAATCCACTGTGATGGAATCCTCTTAAATAAAATATTTTAAAAATACTTTTAAGAGCTAATACGAGTTCTTAGAAATAACATAAATCTTTAAAATGAAAAGCCTACAAAAAAATTTTAAAAAAGATGAAAAGCCTACAAACTGGGCTTCCTCAAAATTCAAAATTTTGCTTTGCAAAATACTCTATTAAGAGGCGAAAAGACAAGCTATAAATTGTCAAAAAATATTTGCAAGACATCAGACAAAAGACTCGTGTATAGTATGTAAACTCTCAAAACTCAGCATTTAAAAAGCAAGAAAGAAAACAGTCCAATTAGCAAACTGGCAAAGGACATGAAGAGGCATTTCATCGAAGAGGATATATGGATGGCAAATAGTCATATGCAGAAGCGTTCAACACCGTTAAGTATTAGGGAAATTTTGCAAATTAAAACCACAGTGAAATATTACTGTATAACCATGGCTAAAAAATACTGACAACAGATGCTGGCAAAGATTTAGAAAAATTAGTTCACTTACATACTGCCAATGGAATGTAAAGTGGTACAGCCACTCTAGGAAAGATCAATAGTTTCTTATAAAACTAAGATGTGTTTACTGTAAGCTCCAGCAATTGCACCCTGAACGTTTATCCCAGAGAAATGAGAACTTACATATGTGTGCACGCGCACACACACACTCAAACTCAAAAAACACAACAACAACAAAAAAACCTCACAGAAAACAAAAGAACAAAACCCTTGTATATGCATGTTTATAGCAGTTTTATTCACAGTAGTCCTAAACTGGAAATGACCCAGATACATTTCAGTGGGTAATGGTTAAACTAAAGGCAGCACATCTATATCATGGAATATTACTTAACAATAAAAAGGAACAAACTATTGAAACACACAATTTGAACATATCTCAGGAACATGCTGGGTGTGGAAAAAAAACTAATCTCAGATTGTGACATACTGCATGATTCCATTTTTATCATCTCAGAAGGCTAAAATTACAGAGGTGGAGAACATATTAGTGACTGCCAGGGATTAGTGTTGGTGGTGAGAATAAGGGAGGTGGGTGGGACCAGTTTTTTTTTTTTTTTTAAATTTGACAAAATTTATTGGTTATTTTAGTAAAGGCATTCATTTCTGTTGTTTCTCCCTCCTCATCTTGACCTTAGATTAATGCTTCATTTGGGTCAAGAAAAGATGTAGGAGAGGGCTGCCATTTTAACATACAGTAAAATGGACAAAAATGAACAGTTTGCCTACATAAAAGTAAGTTAAAGTTAAGTTCATGTATCTCTACATAATTAAATCATGTAAGAGAACTAATAGTTCTATACACATTTCCATTGTTTTACTTGGGGCTTAATCTAAACTTTAGTGTAAAAGAACAACTTACTAGGCATATGTACAGGTTTCTTCTCTGGAGTTATTACCTATTAAAAGAGATCAGCAAGTAAGTACCACCAATAAAATAGTCTGAAGCTGCCTCCAAATTTAACATTATAGGAATTTTGAAGGAAATCATTGTATCATTTTTCTTTTGTCTATGACTATGCTTTCAAAGATGAATTTAACTCACATTTTTAAAAGTTCATATACAATACAAAAATATAAAACAAATGCCCTGCAATACACAAATCTAACAGAATATGTAATGAGAAATTCCATAAAATGTGTTTGAAGATATATTTTCTTTCCTTTTCAGTACCCATGATATGCTTTTGAGAGACCACTGGTCATTGTGTGTATACTTAAAATAAACCATATAATTGTTCTAATAAGAAATCCTGTAGTGAATTCAGTTCAAATTGGACTTAACAACTTAGTAATGCTTTGCTTAGATAAAGTTACAGAAAAATGCATCGTATTGTTTTCCATCTTCATACAATGCTAATTTTGTGTGTGTGTGTGTGTTTATACCTTTTTTTTTTTTTTTTTTTTTTTTTT